>VZTL01000735.1:0-19080 GCA_013400535.1 Scopus umbretta
TAAGACACTTTCTTCCTTGAACTGATGATGGTCTGATATCAAATCTTAAATC
Source organism: Scopus umbretta (assembly GCA_013400535.1). Classification (NCBI taxonomy): domain Eukaryota; kingdom Metazoa; phylum Chordata; class Aves; order Pelecaniformes; family Scopidae; genus Scopus; species Scopus umbretta. Next base: position 53 of record VZTL01000735.1, read on the forward strand.
AACAACAGGATTTTGTTTTACAGATGGTCTTTTGCGGGCTGCTGCAGTCATGCTTTTGTGGTCAAAGTCAGAAGTCTTGAGTCTTACTCATGATAAACACTTGCATTTTTTACTTCTAATTTTATGTCAGTGAAAATATTTAAGCACAGAAGAGAACTAGTGCTTGCTGATGCTGTGATGAGATTTTTCTTTTAATTTTGTGCTGAAGAATACATTTCAATGTAACACATTTTGTTTGTATAATGTTTTAGAAAGCAGGGAAAAGGCAAGATGAATACAAATCTGTTCTAAATGGTGACTGAGCACGATGTGAGTAAGCTGCACTGGCGACAGCTCAGAGGGCAGGGGGTGGTCTTTTGTCCCCAGCTGCCCATCCTCTACCAGGTTCCTGTCTGAGAAAGGAATGGTCACGCCAGCCCTGACGGTAGTTCCTGCACGCCTTTGCTGTAGCACCAGGAAGGCATACTGCATCCTTTCTCCTACCGCTGAAATGAAACAAGTAAAATGCTAGCAAGTTTATTACACATAAGTTTCCAGAAGTATGAATGAGATGTCTTTTAAATAGCAACCTTTAAGGGCTTTGATTGCATGTGTGATTTATTTTCCCAGAGTATCAGCACATATTGACACTTTTTTCAAACTTTTACACCTTTCAGTTATTAAAGCAGCTGTGAAATTCACCATCCAGAGGGACATTTTGGACACTTCAAAATATTTCACTCGATGTGAACTAGTATAAAATGGAACTACTGTATGCTAATCCTTTAATGTAAGTATCCACAGAAGCATAAATACTTCCAATAATGTAACAGATGTCAATTTTCTGCTTATTGTAGGTCTCTTCAAATCAACTGGGCATCACCAGGACAGCCAAATGGCATTATCCTGGGATATGAACTCTTACGTAAAGCATGGCAGAGGTGTACCCCATCAAAGACTCCAAGGAGCAGCAAAAGTAATAGAATGTGCATCTCATTAGAATGTAAAAAGCATGAAAATATCTGTGGAGAAGTGTGTTATCATCCAGAGCTGAAGGTACATGTTTATTCTTAAGTTAGCAATGTAATGAAAAAATTATACTTTTAGGAATAAGTGTGTAAACCGAACCTCTTTAGTTATCAGGGGAGGGGAAGTGGAGGGTTCTGCTTCTTTTGATATTTTAAAATCAAGGCTCTGATACGTGTCTTGAAACTTTTTAAAATCACATATGGATGTTTGAGCTCAGTACAGGTATAGCTGTGCAAAAATCTCCAGCAGTGTATGCGAGTCAGCTGATGACAAGTGATTCTGTTGTCTTAAGTCTGTGATTGTTGACTTTATTTCTCCTTTCAGAAGAAAGGAATTGGTTAGCATTTATGAATGTGTCTTGCATTAAACTTTGATTTTGTGCAATAGTGTAGTTCTGAAGCGAAAACCCAGATTGTTTTCATTTACTACATGCTGGTTGAGGGTAGAAGTGGTTTTAATGCATGCTAACTAAATCCCTTGCACAGGAGGCTAAGGCAGAAGCTATGTTTCAAAAACCCTTCAAATACGCTCCAGATCTGGATGGGGACTTTAGGCTTCCAACCAGTAAGTGGACCACCTCACTTCACAAGCATGCATCTGAAGTTTCTTCCCTTCAGAAAGCTTTGCTCCATGTGCATTGTGCAGATGTTCATCCCAAGGAATCAGGCTGTATCTGATGCAAAGTAAATCTCACAAGCTACATGTAATGGAAGGGCAAGGAATCTCAGCACCAACTTCTTGAATGCACTGATCCAATCCAATTGTGCCAAATTACATGGTGGATATATATGTATATAAATCTCTGTACGCATTTTTGCATCCCACTTGGAAGAATCATCTTTGCTTAGCTGTGTGTCGTAGGTCACATGCTGTAAACTACTAGAGGAGATTCTTTGTCAACTCAAGTATTCAGGTATCTGTGGAGCACATGATGGTGGTTCATATGGCTCCTTTGGCATAAAGTGATCGCATTGGACCACTTAAAGGCCATAGGAAATTTTCTACCTGTATGCAGAATTTCAAAAACACTAGTAAAACTATCAAGTTTCTCTCTGTGTGAGGAATCATTCCTCAAACCCTGCATGGCAAATAGTGTTTACTAACATGACTTGCTCCTCCCTCCCCACCCCCTGCCCCAGCCTCAAATTCTTCCCTGGCTAAATGCTTAATGACCAAATTCTCCAGTACAGAAAATTTATTTAGATTCAGCTACAAGTGGGTGCCTGTTACTTGACAATGATGAGCAGCTCTGAATGGGATCCATTGTGATTTGTCAGATGTATTTTTAAATTATGGCTATTTTCAGGTTAATCTTCATATGAGTTCCTGTTTAGGAGTAGGATCAATAGCATCGTGGGAGTCTGTAATGGTTTTTATTGACAAATGAGGTAGAACACTCTTAGTTTGAAAGTAAGATTTAATGTAATGAAATAGTGTCCCTATTTGTCAAAGGCATCATCACATGTTCCGTGACTAAAGCAAACAACATGTATTCACAAGATTCCCTGTCAGACAAGACAGTAATTAAGGAATTGAGCTATTTGAGGGGTTCAAATCAAAATATAAATTATTCCAGCCAACACAGCTTTAGCTTTTGCGTTCCTTTGAAAGGAATCCTATACTAAGCATGTGTATTTCTGAAACCGTGCAAGTGAATTATGGGCAGTCCTCTGTTCTAAAAGGTAAATTTACTTATTTTACGTTTTTGCATGGTAGAATTTTTAACAGATCTTGGCATATGGATAAGTTAAATTTGTATTATTAATTTTAGAAGTTTTCTTCTCTGTTCTTATTTTTTTGAGCATTCGTGCATTTATGGTAACTTTGAGCTTGGAGAGTGTCCGTTTTATTTTTATAGCTTCCTGACTTTCTATTTTTTTTAATTAATTTTGCTGCTTTTTTTTTTTTAATAATGATCTCTCTGTATTCTTAGAGACTCTGGTTAGGAGTGGGTGCTATTTGATTAAGTAATGAGTAAATAATAAACGACTGGAAGGTCCACAGGAAACTGAAGCACTTATACATAAAATGACATGGGAGTAATTTTTGTGGGTTAATTGCCTAAAATTCTCCTCCCAATGCTTTGCCTGGTTTGCTATGTGTATCTGCACTAGCCATCCAAAATGACTGCAAGCGATATTGCCCCGGCTTCAGCTGGGACAGAGTTCATTTTCTTCCTAGTACCTGCTATAGTGCTGTGTTTTGGGTTTAGGATGAGAATAATGTTGAGAACACACTGATGCTTCAGTTGTTGCTGAGCGGTGCTTACACTAAGTCAAAGGCTTTTCAGCTTCTCATACTGCCCTGCCAGCAAAGAGGATGGAGATGCACAAGAAGCTGGGAGGGGACAGAGCCAGGACAGCTGACCCAAGCTGGCCAAAGGGACATATTCCATACCATATGACATCATGCTGATAAAAAACCTGGGAGAAGTAGCCGGGGGAGTGAGGGAGGAGGGGCAGCATCTGCTTGGGAACTGGCTGGGCATCCGTCAGCAGGCGGTGAGCAATTGCATTGTGAATCACATATTTTGTACCTTCTTTTATCATTATTGTAACTTTCCCTTCCTTTTCTGTCCTATTACATTGTCTTTATCTCAACCCATGAGTTTTACCTTTTCTCCGATTCTCTCCCCCATCCCACTGTGGGGAGTGAGCGAGCGGCCGTGCGGTGTTTAGCTCCCTGCTGGGTTAAACCATGACAGATGTCTGCAGAGTTCCTGGCACTTCCATGTTCCTCGTAAACTAGAGTCTGTGACAGGGACAGCATAAAACCTTATGTGGCAGCCCTCTGTCACACTTTTATATAATTCACTGTCAGTCTATGCCAGCTCTAATGCTGAAGCATTTATGCTAGTGTATGTGGTCCTTAGATTCGACAGTTTGCTGGACAGAAGTGAAGAAAAGCAACACTGACCAGCATACACTTGTTCTCAAAAGAAAGCCTCTCATCACAGTGCCAGCTGCTGTTTGCCATACATTAATTGTACAGCCAAATGCAAAGAGATGCCACTGAGAGTTAATACTGAGCAGCTTAGGTAATGTTCAGATCCAGAATAATAAACTAGTTTTTTGTTTATTTGACGATAGGCTGGTCAGCAAAAGCAGGCAGGTTGCATATATGTAGTTCCAACAGACAAACAGGTTGTGGAGTTCTCACTTTTGCTCTGGTCATTTATTGCACCTGGTATACAAGATACAGTGGGTCTAGTTTCAGTCTTACCATTTCCTTGAATTCAGGAATATAAAGTGAGAGGAAAAGTAGGCCTTTTTTACAAAAATAATTTGGAGATATGTCTTGGGCTATTTATTAATATTTCCTTATGGATTTATGGGTGACATTTGGCATTATCAGCTTGCTATTGTAAGACACTGCAGAAAAAGAGGGATGTTATTTCTTATCTACATAAGAGATATAATCCTCTCCATCCATAGAAACCAAAGTGTTTCAGTAATAGGAATACGAGGGTGTGTTTTCACTGCGCAGCAGAACGGGATGCAGAGACTTCAGCTAACATTGGCTGAGTTGGGTCCAGCTACGTAGCACAGCTAGATCAGAAAGGCAGTGCTAAACAGCCGCCGTGCAGGGTTGCGCTGTATATGTGTGCTGTGTTTGGGATCCAGGTTAGTATCTCTGCATAGCACTGTGCTGTGTAAACAAACCAACGCGCTCAGAGCTGTCTTGGGAATCTCTAAAAGAGCAAATGACCTTTTCACTACAAGGGACATGTGTACATGCACATTCATGGGCTTATGTAGGCCTGATATCAAGCCTAATGAAGACCAGAGAAAGATTCCTGTTATCCTAAATAATCTTTGCATCAGATCCCTACCTCTTGTTTCTAGTTGTTATCCAGTTTGCTGCTTCAAAGTTAGAAATCTTAATTATTTTAACTAAAGCTAACACAGTGCTGCGCCTGGTATCCTTACCCTGGTGTTTGTAATCAGACTTGGATACATTTATAATTCTTGAGTGCAGAAAGAATTTAGAAAGCGGTTTTTTTGTGTGCAGTTTTGCAGAAAAGCTGAGAATATACTCACATGACAAATTTTGTCAGCTGCCAGGAAGGTGCTTATGTCCTGTGTACATTTTACAGTAACAGACCTGTGCTGCTTGGGTGTTTCCAAGCTGCCAAAATTGACAGTCTTCTCCTAGCTGTTTTCAGTAAGGTGTGATCCATAACTCTGTCCATATCTGAAATATGAAAACAGACATCAGCTTACAGAGCACATATCATGAGATCTGCAGAGATGTACTTCAATTAACAAGGGAACGTGCCCTAGCTTCACCCATCAGGGAGCATAATCTCAGTACTGATGGGGAAGGCATTCCTGTATTATCCATGTAGCCACTGAACTGTCCTGTTGTTACTGGCATCCTGAGGTGAATACTGAAAATAATGAAACAGGTACAGTAAAAAATTAATTAAAATAGTGGCATAAAGGCTAATCATTTCTGTACACAATGGATGAGGAGTATGAACATCAACAGTTAAAAGGGTCCTGACTGAAGGTGTTAATACAGCTTCAGCACTTTTTATTTTCAGTAGCAACAAGCTGTATAAATCTGCAGTTAATGAACTAATAAAATACAATTCTGACATTACTAGGAAGCACAGGCTTACCCCTTTACTCATCGTAATTAACGTGCCATTTGTTAAAAACACCAGCAGGACTCTTCTCTTTAAGGACAGGAGGAGCAAAACTGTGGCTTGATAGCTAGCCTCAAAAGCACGATTTTCAGGAGTGAAAGCTAACACGTCTCACTGGTGAAGGATATTCCATCAATATTTATGTACAATTTACTATTAATCTAGCAATATTGTGCAAATTCTTTTCAAGTTCTTTCAGGCTTAGAGAACCTTTAAAAAGATAACACTTCAATGCATAGTGTGTGTTGTAACACACCTGAAAGACAGGAAATTAAACTCATTTTGGTAAGATAATATATAGTGATTTGTAACAGAATAACAATAATTTCTGCTCATGGATTTTAGATCTAAGGCTGTACCAATTACCAAAAGAGAACAGCAGTTTCAGAAAAGAAATGGGTAAGTATACTTAGCAAAAACAGGTGTCTATATAGATTCAGAGATAATTTAAGTAAAAAAGAATGAGCCTTGCTAATTTAAAATATTCCCTCTCACATGAGAACATGATGGGTCAATCATTACTCTGGTGTTTGCTCCACAGGCAGAAATTTTTAATGAACTCCTGTAGCTAATAGGAATTCCTTAGAGTGTTTTGTGAATTGCTATTTCACAAAGTGGCTCTGGCAGCAAGCGTTTGACAAGAAGGATAAACATGGCTGCCTAGCACATCTGTTTATTTGAGTAAATCAGTCCTAGCTCAACTGGCATGTGTCCATAAGGCCAGATCATATCCTTCAGCAAAGTCTTCAGCAAGCAGAGGGATCAGGGATGACACGACTTTAATTAAAAGAGAGTTGCATAGATAAGTTTGGAGTATTTTTAAAAATTGTTAAAATATTGTATAATCCTGCCTGACAGATTTGATATCTAGTTACTCTGTGCTAGTGTCATGGCTGACTGGGCCTTTCTCAGTATCGTAATAAGCCTTTATTTATGCCTAGCCCTTCCTCGTCCCTGTGCTCCTGGGTCACAGTCCCTCTGTAGGCTTGGATGGGAGGATAACTACAGGATTGGTTTGTGTGTAACTCGGTCTACCGCTATTTTCAAGGGCTCCCATGATAGCTAAGGATGAACATCTTGTATCATCTCCATAGAGAGTAAAGATCTTCTGGCTAGCAAGCATATGTCAAGCATTCAACTCTCTGTACGAGGGTGAGATCACCGACCTCCCGAAAATGTAGGTGTCACTGTATCCAGTCGCTATGAGACTTCTACTTTCATGTACACAGTAATACCATCCAGTTGGGACTGTCACTTTTAGATCTAAGAGGATGAGATAATAATAACCTTTTGCCACTATAACTTTCAATCCATCTGCTTTTCTTCTTTGTCTATGACATAATTTTAGCATTACTTGAATGCATTTTATTTTATGGATTGATAATGCAGAATCCTTGGGCTGAATATCAATGCAAATAGAAACTATCTTTAGAGGACTGCCAAGAAAGTGTTATTTAACAATTTACAGCTGACTGCAGAGGATGTTATGGAGCTACATAATAATAGCACCAACTATATCAATCGGTAATGCCAGATGAGAGTCTGAATGTGTTTTAGAGCTGACTGGACCCCTTTTTGGAAACTGCCTATAAGGTACTGAGAAATACTGAGGATCTTAAATAATTTTTAACAAGGAGAAGTAGCTGCAGGAAACTATTGTAGCATGCCTGGTTGCTCAGCTGGGGATTTTTTGGGGGAATTCAGGAGGAAAAGGAGAGACACCAGTAATAATGCAAGCTCAAAAATAATGTTCCAACCAGAATGCTTTCAAGTTAGTACTAAAAGGGTTCTTCCAGTGTCTGTGTGAGATATGCAGAGCAGCTGTTTCTACTAAGGATCCACAGGTGAAGGGGCACTTCTTAAAACTAGAAACATCGCATGGAAAGTAAAAGGGCGGCTCAAGCATTTGAGCCTAGATAATGCCAAAGATTGCAAGGTTCTTTATCTGAAAGATGGAAAGACTTTGTTCAGGTGAAATCTGGGTGGTGCGTGTCACTGAAAAGAAGGAAACAGCACAGGGATGATGAATGACATCTATGCAAAGAAGAGGAGAAATTGGGCTAGACAGATCACAGAGGGAGACACAGTCCCGAGGGGTACGCAAATTGGGACCAAGAGTGTGTGAGGAACATGTATTTGGCCTCCTTTCATGTAGGCAGGTACAGCATGTACTGGCTCTGGTGTCTCAAGATCAGGATGCAGTAAAAGGGACAAGAGAGAGGCCATTTTTCACAAGTGTCAAGAATTGTTGCTAAATGTGGTCTGAGGACAGTGCCATGATAGTACTTGATTTGATATTTTTAAGAATGCTTTTAAATGACTTGGAAATACCGAGAGACCAGGTAATCTTCTAGGTTGCTTTGGAGCCAACTGTAAATGAAGAAAAACTCAGCCTGGAGTGTCTGCCAGTCATAAAAAAAATCCAAAAGGTAGGAAGCAGAGAAGAGGTGTAAAGCAGAGTTTTATTTGACATCTTAACTAATGATCTGGAAGAAAGAACAGTAGGTTAATTAAATTCATGGATTGGATTATATTACCAGTGACAAGGTGGACAGCAAAATAATATAATAGGACCTACAGAGACTCAAAATTCCTGAAGAGAAAATGACAAAATTCAGCCACGTTGGTAGTCTAAAACAGATGCTGAATGAGAAAGTGTGCTGGAAAAGCAGAAAACTGTGTGACAATTCAAAGCGTGTAAGGTTATAAAACCTAAAAATATAATGAGAAAACAAGAACACCTTCTGCCCTACCTCGTGCTAATTTTGGGTTACAGATTGTTTATGTATTGTAAATTGTAACTTCAGGACCTAACCTAATACTCCCAAGGGTGATTGGGTAAAGGCCATTCAAAAGTGAACAAAACAAAACATCACCTTTCTGAAGTCAGAAAGACTTTGTTTATGACTTAAGAAAATTAATAATATTTTCTCTGTATGTATATATTTGTGTTAACATTATAAATGCAATGCAAATTAGATGTCCTGAGCCTAGTAATAAAAATTTTTAAAAGTTTTTTTGTCAGCCAGTAATTAAAGTACCTAGGTAAAGAAAAGATCCTTCTAGAGGAACGTTTGCTTTCTTTGCTGCTAAGATGACCTCATTTAGAATGTGCTTAAAGTCAGTGGTGGAAGTGCTCCATGTCAAAAGAAAACAAAGGAGCAACTCTGCTCTAACATCAGTGCTGTACTGCCAACCGCATTTTCTGTCTAGCTGTAAGAGGCATCCTTCTGGCTAATACAAGTTGCACTGACTGTAGGTTCTGAGTTTACAATTTTTACGATGATTCTACTGACTGTTCCATATGATTTGCTGCGTATACAGTGTGCCACTCCATCGACACAGGAGTAGGTGTACAAATAATTATTTGATTGTTCAAGCGTATAATTTTCTCGACAGCACCTAGAAAGAAGTCCACAGTTAAAAGGCCTTTTCAAAATTCATTTCTATGTAAATTTTATTTTGAAAAAAAAATCCTTATATAAATACTATTCTCTTGAGATCACATTGTCTGAAGAACTGTGGTCATAAATAAGTGATCATGCACTATAAGAAGAAAATTCCACTTATTTTTACGTGAAAGAAAACCCAAGAGCTCATATTGGGAAATACTGGTTTTTGGTTGAAAGGGTTTCAGATGACATGTTTCATCATAAATGAATGAATAAATAAATAAATAAATAAGAACTGGGGAGAAAGGAAAAGGATAAGGTGATAGTAGATTATATCTACATATTGCAATCTACTCCACATTGAGAGACTCAAACAGCCTGCAAGGCATGTGAAGATGATTCATATTAATGGACTATTTCATTAAGGTGCAGTATGGTTGAAGGCCACAAAATAGCAGCATCCTGTCAGATGCACAGTAGTTTATTGAAGTCTGATAATGCTGGAGGGCACAGGATTTTAGCCAAGTTACATTTTATTTGACTGCAGTCATATTAGTGTTGGTACTAGGATGTGTTGTACACGTTTTCATATATGCTGTTTTGCCAGAGAACACATTATGTTCTGTTTAACAGATATTGCCTTACTGATTTTTTATTTTAACTACTTCTAGGTATGTTGTAATGGGATTCTGCACGACAATAAACCTGGCTTCCAATGCTGCGAAGACAAGTACATTCCATTTATTCTTAATTCACCAGGGGTTTGCTGTGGTGGTCAGATACATGCTGTGCAACCGAAACATCAGTGCTGTGGTGGTTATTACACTAGGGTATTAGTAGGTAAGAGACAACTCCGTTCCAGTGCTTGAAAGAAACAAACAAAGTTGATATAACTGTTAAGCCAAGGAGAATGAAAACATAGCAATAAATGTGGGATTTATCAAGACTTCTAGATGTCTTCGAGACCTGTGTTCAGTGGGATAAGCAAAGAAAATTGCACTGACTTTGTCTTCTAAACACAGTACACTCTGTTTATACAATAAAGGCTTAATTGATGAAACCTGATGATTGGGTCATTTCCCAGAGAACTAATTTATGCCAAACTATACTTAATTGCAGTAAGTGCTGCATAATGGGGAGGGCAGTTCTGCTTAATAGGAACACCATCAGGCAATTTAGTGGTGCGGTTTAGTTCTCTGCTTGACTTGACCCCATGTGATTTTCCCTAGCCATTTCTTTTGTAAAACAATTGTTAGCATCTGGGGTTGATATTATGGATTACGTCACTTCTACTTGTTTCTGCATTGTCTACTCTTTGTTTCTACCAACGTTACAGATCAAAGTACACATCCCACATGCATTGTCTTCGATGGAAATTTATCCTTTTCTTAAGGCTGATCGTGCTCTTATTCTCAGAACTGTTTGGGACGTTTGCCAAAACTGTGCTTCTCTGCTATTGTCCAGTTTGGTTTTCCAGTTTGTAGGTGGGTTTTTGACAGGGAGAGGGGAGGAAAAGGGGGAGGAGAGCCCTTTCAGGGGGCAGTGTTCAGAGCATATATCTCTTTGTAGGCAATTGTCAGGTCAGGAGCTAAAATGCTTCCATTACTCATGAGCTGGCACACATTCCCTAGGCTCAGAAATGCTTGAATTTTTGCCAACGCATTCAGCACATCCCAAGTTCTGATCCTTTGAAAAGTAATTCATATATCACAATATTAGAATGCCTTCCATGATGTCATCAGAAAAATGCTATCACATGGAAGAACCAGAGAATTTTGCTGGCCTCATTAGTCTCAATGTACTGAAATGGAGAGATTATACTGTGACCTCTGTCCCCATCCAGTGGTCTAAGTTAACTAGCTTAATGCTGTCTACATCAAGAAAGAAAAGCACAGTGAAACAAAAGTCTTATGTCTGAAAGTAGTTCTTGTTCAGTCAGCAGTCCACAAGCATGAAACAGTGACTGTTTGAACACGATTTTAAACATTTTTTTCTAAGTATATTTGCTGCATTCTTTTTTTCTGTACTCTAAAGGGCAGCAACATGAACAATGTTGGTCACTTTTTTCTTTTTTATTTTTATAAATATGCTAATAACCTCAAGCTAAATGTTAATGTGGGTCATTCTTTGATAAGGATAACAATTAACTGGTAAGACTGCATGGTAGTTTTCAGAGAGAGAACATTTTCAAGCCTAGCTTGGAATGGATCCCATTTTGAGAGGTTAATGAGAAGGTTACTGATCCTTTGTGTCTTATGTCTAATAGTTCTTTAAAAAAAAAAACAGTTTTATTTCCAATAGATGTAAGCTACATTCTGTGTTTTAATACTTTCTCTGTGTAGCAACTAAATTAGATTCCGAGGAATGCAGGAAAATAAGATGAAGTATCTAAACAGATTATATCTATTATACTCCAAAAATTTGTTCTCATCTTTTTTTGTTTATTATTGACTTTATTTGATAAAGTTATTTATACAGGAAACTCTCTAAGCATACATATTTCCCAGATGTTGTTTGGCCAGCTTGATAGCTCTAGATGTACTGAAGCACACTGGGCTGAAGGCACAAAGATTACAAATTAGGAAAGCAGGAATCTCAGTTTCTGCAACAGTAGTGCACAAAGACATGCAAACATCCATCCCAGAACTAGAGATGGGAAGAAAGATTCTTAAAGCAGAGCAGAACAAATAGTGTTGCTACCACCCAGGCACCTCTTTGGCAAGGAATGTGGGGAGAAAGGAAAACAGCGTTCTCCTTCATCTGTTACAATCACATCATGTGTTTATTTCTGACAAAAGCTGCATTGGGTTTAGGGCCCTCTCTCTGTAATTCCAAAGCTTTCAGAAGAAAAGGACTTGCTATGTTACTTTAAATGAGAAAAATGAGTTTTAAAAATCAAAACGCATTTCTTTTATTAACAACCAGGGATCCAAATACTTTAATCACTCCTATTACCAGTGTTTAATAGCAGAACAAAACCCCTACTCCTTCCAAATTATATTTGAGCCATAGAAAACATTGCAACACAGAAAGATAATACAAAAAAATAAGTTTTAGAACACTGGATCAGATCAAGTGCAGACACTAGTGAATGAAAATTATTGCCATTTACCATAATTTTTGTATCCTTTATAGCAGTATCCACTCCATTCATAACACACAGTTTAACCCAGCCCAGCCCACCATTATAGTGTCAGTCTCATTGGCAGTCTTACCCTACGGCCTTTTTCTGCAAAGCTGATGTTTTTGCTTAAGTAGCAGCCAAGCCCACTGATTGTGATGGTGGTATTTAATTCTTAAAGGGAGCTTAATCCTTAAGTTCTTTGGGAGATGAGGTCCTGAGCGATGCTGAAAAACTCTTTAAGCAATGTGAATTAGTCCTTCAAAATGAGTTTGGAATGATTTTGGAGGAGACAAGGAAATTTTTTGCTGAGAATAAGTAGGCTGACTGTTCTGTTAATTACAGTAAGAACGAACTCTCTTTACTATGTAGCTGCCTCTACTTGAAGGTTTTCAGCTGTATAATTATCATATTTACAGAAATTATTTTTGTTGCTCTTCTCAGTTTGTCTTTGTCATGCTTGCATGACATGTCTTGGCCCTGGATTCATGAATGCATGTTTCTTTAATTATTATTACAAATGAACACAATACTTTTATAGCATTCTAAAGTACCAAGTGATTCCATGCTTTCATGTGGAACATTTTGTACATGAAGCTACTAGTGTGTGAACCCAGACTTGTTGCCATCAGATGAAAGCCTCTGAGGGATTTCAAGAGCTATAAATGCAGAAAATCTTTAATTGTATTCTTAAATTGACAGGAGAAATATGTTGCCCTAACGAAGAGCAGAACAGAGTTTCAGTTGGAATTGGTGACTCTTGCTGCCAGGGAATGCCTTACTCCACATCAGGCAATCAAATCTGCTGTGGTGGATCCCTCCATGACAGTTTCAATCAGCAGTGCTGTGGTGGTGAAGTCATAAGCACAGACTTGGTCTGTTGTGGTGATGAAGAAGAAGGGACTGCGTATAGGCCTCTCACAGGTAAGTGTTAAGTTTCAAGAAAAAAAGGGTCTTCATCTTTCTAAATCTCTTGTGACACTAACCATTCAGCAGTGACACACTCAGATTTAAGGTGTGTATGCCAGTTTGTTACAATGACGTTGCACTTTACTCACCTATTCTGATAGACTACAAAATGGTGAGCTTTTAGTAAACCTTCTTTGCCTTTGTCCAAAAGCTGTGGGGGCTAGAGACATCAGAAAACTCGGGAGTGCATGATGTTTCATTATGCCAGTCAGGAAATAGGACTAGTCCCCTCTCAATGAGTAGAGCAGAGGTTAGACTTGACCACCTTGTGCTGCCATGCATCCTCGTGCAGGGATTTTCCATTTGCTCTGGAGATGTGGGATTAATCACCTAGAAATTGAAGATTACGATGCTATCTGCTCGGTGGTCTGTGTCCCTCACTTGTGCATCTACATAGAGGTAAAAGTAAAGTGCTGTAGTCTAAAATTGTGAAAACTTAATCCCTAGCACTAGTCACTTGTTCATCTGTTGCATCCCATTAATCTCGTGCACATCACAGGAAATGAGTCCATCACTCAAGGTGCAATCTGAACCCTGCTTCCTCGTAAAGCGCTCTGTGACTAGCTGGCGACAGAGATTGGAGGTATTATTACAAACCCTATTCAGGTATTTTCTTTCCACAGTTATTAGACAAATTATATACCATCAGCCTTAGGCTTTCTCAGCCTGACAAAAAGACTTCAGAAACAATTGCAGTCTCAAAGGGGAGCCCGATTTCAAAACATGGAAATAATGAAGGTTTAGTACCCAGTTCTGCTTGGTGTACAAAGATGAGCGGTGCAATGCTTTCACTATATGCGTGCCAGTTTGAGCCTCGAGTTGTACAACTAAGGATCTTAATATATAACTGAGAATACAGATCTGGAGGCTGAACTCCTCCTTTCCCAACAAATGAGCGCTACCTTCAGCTTAGTTTTTGCATTCACCGGGTCCGTCAGCCGCTGTGGTATTAGAAGTACGCCGGCTCTGTGTTGACTGTCGGGAAGGGCTAATCCGAAGAGCCATCGCCAACGCTTTCTGCGGTTTCTATACACCCTTCCCTTCCAGTGGTGACTCATGGAGTATATGCTGCGAACAGCACCGCTCGCACGATTTTAGCTCCCCCTCACTGTGATCCCTAATTGTGCCTGATCTACAGCAGCGTCTAGGCAGGGCTCACAATGCCAGCTCTGAACAAGGCCCTCTTGCATAGCCGCGCATTGTGTGGCTGCCACAAGGCGGGGCTGGCTCATAAAACATCTCTTTATGTACTTTATTACTTAAACTCTTTTATTTGCCTGCAGGAGCCCTTTAACAAAATCACATTGAATTGACTTTCTCACACCAAATCAAATCTCCCTGGTCCCAGTTCAGTTGTCTTTGTCAATATGTATTTTATAAATGGAGTGAATTAACAGATGCTGTTGGAACAGAACTGCTGGGGTAGCGTTTATGTTTTTACTGCTCTCTCTGGGCAGATGAGTTGTGTAGGAGTGTAATACAGGTATCTTGGGATGAAAGTTATGTTCTTCATTTCGGTATATATGTATTCTTAACAGTTTTTTCCTTAAATATATATATTTAAAAAACCTTTATACCCCTCTTTTTAAAATGTGTTTAGCCTATAGCGCTCTATCATTTGCACCATTTTTCTTGAGAATGGGTCAGGATGACATTTTTTTGGCTATTAAAAAAGAAAACAGTGGCTTTTTCATCGTTCACAGGTTTTCTGTGAGGACTTTGTGCTGTGAGCCGGCATACAGCTGAACACAAATACAGGTTTAAAAGATGAATTAGCACCATAGTTGAAAAGAGATCGTATTCTTTTGCATTAAGCATAGAATAGATTGTGGTTTCTTATCATATCGTATACATCATGCTCAATAGGTTTTTGCTTAATTTCTTAGAGTAATTCAGCCTTGCTAAACACATCATGAAAATGCACAAGCCAGGCACAAAAATTTACCTGCTCCCTATGCCTATTATTATAATGATTCTAATGGAAAAAATACTCTCACATAAAAACATAATTTACTTATCACTGGCAAATAGATAAGTAGAATTTTGCAAGAATATGGTAATTGGAAAGCTGATCTCATTGTCTAGAAGGGGAAGAGGTAACAGGGGGTGGCTTTATGCAAAAGCTGAAATGCTTCTGAAGCTCTCTTTTGTAGTTGGCAATGAATGCCATGGTTAAAAATATCAGGACAATGTAAGGCTTTTCTTTGTGAGTTTTAGTTCCTTGAAAAAAATCATACAAGAAAAACATGATCAATAAAAGTGCAAGCCTTGTGCACAGCCTTATTGTTTCATGACCAGTTTGAAAGCAGCGTGTTTCTGCAGAATCTAGATCCAGGTTTGCACTGAATGTTGGTTTAAGGGCTTGAATGGTAGAACATTTTCATTTGCCATTGTATACCTTTTTCAGAGAGTCTGTCCTGTAAAAAGAGATATTTTCTCCATCTCATATCACTCTTGTTTTGTTTTGTTTTGTTTTAATTTCTGTTTTCTTAGGTTTTATTTTTCGCCCCTTGTTGGCCTTATTTAGTGGGGTGACCATAGAGACATCTACTGGCAAAGGCTGGCAGTGATGCCATGGTACACACACATCCTGAGCCCCACTGCTGCAGTGTGATTATCCAAAGTTGTCTATTTCTGGCTATAAAGGATAATGTCAGCTAAAACCACTCTTGGATTTTTTCTTTAAAAAAAAATAAAGCTGGTAAAATGCCACTATACTGACACCCCAGACTTATGAAAGATGGTGCTTTGTACTGTTGTGGTTCCTGATCTGTAATAGTTGCAATACCCACATGTAAGCCAAGGATTTTTGGAGTAGTTTGCAATGTACACTGGCTCTGTATTTTGTTGATCCTCTATTCTGGCTCCAAAGGCTAAGCCTTTTAATACTCATTTTTCCCTTTTGAAAGCATTGGTTTTGCAGATTTACTAAATTAGTAATTCATCGCTCAGCTATGTTTGTAATTTTTTTCAGTTGCTGGGGATGAACACAAAATAATTGTTGACAGAAATCACTGTTAGCAGGAAGTGTCTTTTCCAGCCCACGGATTTCCTTTTTGCTGTAATGCATTATGTGCCTAGGAAACATAAACATACAAAGCATGACACACACACACTCCAACCGATTTCCAAACAAATAGTTTGCATGTTGGTATTTTGCTGAATTCAGCACCGGTTTATAGGAATTTCTGGATCCTTAAGCAACTGAATAAAGTGGTTTTTAGAAGGCAAATCAACCCATCAATATTACATGGTCCTATTTTGTTTTTCTTGGAGCATATTTAAAATTGTACATTTGAGGTGTCAAGGTTCAGGAGTCAAGTGCTACATGTGATA
Source organism: Scopus umbretta (assembly GCA_013400535.1). Taxonomy (NCBI): domain Eukaryota; kingdom Metazoa; phylum Chordata; class Aves; order Pelecaniformes; family Scopidae; genus Scopus; species Scopus umbretta. The sequence goes on from VZTL01000735.1 coordinate 16,530, forward strand.
AATTAAGCAAAGGTCAGAGGCTATGCAATGCAGTTTCAGGAGATTGTCTACCTCTGCCTTTGCAGCTCATTCATGCTGAAGTGATGCACTATGGGAATTACTACCAAACTCTGCTCTGCAACATCTGCTCTCCCTAAGTGAGTTAGTGCACGTCAGACATCTTTATGTCAGAATATTGCAGTGATGGATGCAGTCTTCAGAAAATGCTGCATAAAAATCTGGTGTGCCGTTCTGGCCATTAAGTGAAATTACTATTTAAATTAATGGCGCTGTCACAGTTTATCTGTGCAAAGAATGAACGCTGATTAGGGTATTAAGTAATTAGCAATTTATCACACTGGAACAAGGTTGATAATAATTAAAGAAGTAATGGTTTACCAAAGAAACTAGAAAGGGAGTCACTTCTTGTTATGTGAGTGAAATCTTGGCTGAAAAATTCAATTCAGTTAAACAAAGATGAGGTTCGCAGTGAAAGAATACAGCCTTGTTTGTTTCAATAGAAAAACAGTTCATTATCAAAATTTTAGTTTGCCTGTCAAAAGTCCCTTGGGGCTGTCTGAGTTGCTTATTAGTATTGAACTGAGTCATTTTCTGCATTAATTCTCTACTTAAAACTGGTAGAATCTGAGGACAATTTGGGAAAAGGGTGTGAACAGAGGGAAATATTTACCTCACGGAGAGCTGGTGATCGCAGTTTGATTTCTCTGAATGGAACCAGCCCTGAAAATCGGTAAAGTATGCAAGTAACATCACCATTTTGAGTCATTCCAGTGATTGGAATGAAATGCTCTGAATGCTTTAGCAGGATCGCACCCTTAAAGAGTAATTTTCATTATGTACGACTTCCTAAGAGATTTGCTGCAATAAATGGCAGTGAGAAGAGTGGCCAATTTTGCATGTGTTTAAAATGTCTACATACTACAGAAATTATGTCAAATACAAATAACGTTGTAGATGTAACAATATATCACAGCCCTGCTTTCTTTTTTTTTTTTTTTGTCATATCTTTCCAGTTGAATTAGTAATAACATTTATTTCTTTGCCAATTACAGAGGTGTTTGTAGCATTTGGTTCAGAGTTAAAATTTACCCCTTTCTTCAAATGGTGTGGGGTTCAGTGCTGGTATTTCACAGTTGCAGAATCATTCACGTGAATGTTTGGAAAACTACATGGTTATGTAGTGGTTATGATGAGTGTTCATTTTTGAAATGAAATTGTTAAAAATAGAAGAAAGACTGTGGAATTCATTTTGGCAGCTTATCAATTCCACTACAGAAATGCAAATTATATTTAGATAGTAATTTCTTAAAGAGTGATTCTCTGTATCAGATGACTGAAGCTTCACTGTGGGTATTTGGCAAGTCACCCATTCAGTTCTACATATCTAGTATGAACCCCTACTTTAAAACATAAAATATAATGTGAAACATTCTGGAATGCTAAGATGCACTGTTGGAAGACCGCCCATGTATGGCGGGGGGGTGAATGAGTCCTGACTGGAAAGTACTTGGAGAAGCTTTCTCAATTTCTACATTCTACAGGAAATTTTCATCAACAGTCTGTCTTTGACCTGCTGTGCACAGTACTTTGGTGTGGTATTTCATAGCAAAGGTTCTTACAAAAGTTCAGCAATGGCGTAAGTTGATTGTAAGGGATCCCTGTTTATTCCTCTAATTCTTGATTGTTTTCAGAAGGTCTGGATATCAGAACGTTTACTTCAGTCACCTCACATTTGAATTTAATCTCACTTTAGCTAAATCTGTGTAATTCCAGCTGCTGCTGGTTTTATGCCAAGCTATATCGCATTCTTAGGTTTCTCCTTTCTTTATCTATTTATTTATTTACTTACATTTCATATTCAGATATATTTTTTGTTTGTTCTTTTCAGGGATGTTCTGCTGTGGGCAGGAATACGTGAATATGTCAGATACCATATGCTGCTCTGGTTCCAGTGGTGAGTTCCTAGCACATGTTAGAAAGAATGACCAAGTGCCAGTAAAATGCTGTGAGACTGAACTTATTCCAACGAGCGAAGAATGCTGTAATGGAGTTGGATATAATCCTTTGAAATATGTTTGCTCTGACAAGATTTCAGCTGGAATGGTGATGAAGGTAATTGATAGAAAATCTCTCGGTAGCTCTGATTTGACGATGGAAAGAGAAATACACTGTTCATAACTATTTTTCTAAAATAGGAATATAAAAACTCTTGTGTGCATTATTCATTTTCACATTACATCCATATTAATACCGAATGAGTTCACCATGATTGATGTTATTGCAATGAATTCTAAAGGAATTAATAATGATTAGCTGCCTCTGTGAAGTGTTGCCCAGCACTTCAGATTAGTACAGTGGCTAAAAGCTGGCATACTAACAAGACTGGCATGTATAGCCAGCTTCCGTTCTGTGACCACAGTTCCTGATGATGTTCCTTAAGTGGAAATTGAAATTGAAGTGGCTAGTTCTGAAGTATAAAAATGCTATTACATTTCAATTTGGGCAGGCAGTATGACATCGATTCTCCAACCTCCTAAAAAAAAAAAAAAAA
>VZTL01000735.1:19102-38453 GCA_013400535.1 Scopus umbretta
AAAAAAAGGCAATTGATATTTTCTTGATGGACTTAATCCTGATCCTATAGAAAACCAGTGGCAATCTTGGCATAAGTTTCAGCAGTACTAGGATAGGTCTCCGTATAGCTTTTAGCAACCATGAGGGTATTATATTTTTGGTGCCTTCCATGCCTAATGAGTCATACAGTCCATTTTCACAGGTTTTATTTTCATTGTTTTAATGTAAGACTAAGCTAAGCACCATAAAGGCTAATTCCATCTCTTCTAAGAGTGGCCAGTGACTACAGGTATCAGCATGAGACAATTTGGCCAACCTTTGAAAGCCGCAAAGTCTTGCAGCTCCAGTTGATTCAATGGAAATCTTCAAGAATTAGCATCTTGGTGTTATAAGTAAGCTGTAAAAATATTGTCAAATCTCATTAGAATTTTTGTTTAAGAAAATTAACATTTCAAAGGATGGAAACCCCTGTTATATGTACATATATTCTTTTATATACATTTATATTTATATCTATATCTATATTTATATTTATATTGAGGAGAGAGGGAGAAAGTGGGTGAGAGAAAGAGGGTTGGGTATTGCGAATTCTACAATATGGAAATCAGATAGATATTGTGGAATTTATCACTGAAGTAAAAAGAAACCAGACCTCAACAGGTGTTCCTGTATCCTTTTCATTCATCTGTTAAGTTAATACACAAATATTTCTTCCACCTTCTTCTTTTCATGTCAAGGTTTTCACGTAATTTCATTTTCAGACTGAATAATTTTCTCCTAGAGAAAATCCAAGTGTTGTGATGAGTCAGCTACATTTCCTCAATGCATTGTATTAGTAGATCAGGCAAAGCAAAAAATGGCTGAGAACAGGTTAATGAATTCTGGTAGATAACATGCTAGATCCATGCCTTAGGTATAATGTACAAACAAAGGAAGCGCTTTGTATTTCATTTAACTGCAGTAGAAAAAACATAGCAGTGCTGGCTTTCTGATATGTTTAGGTTTACTAACATTAAAAGGACCAATATTCTGAGACATATTCTGGAGCTACTTTATATGTGAATCCAGTCCATCCTACATCTTATATTGATATCTATCACAATGTAATTTTCGTGAAGGTGCCAAGTTTGGGAAATTAAATTAGCTGAAGTTCATAACCAGCTAACAAACTAATTTCAATAGGTGAATTAAAGAAGCATTAGATATAATCTGTTTGGGTTTTCTTCTAAAATTTGTAGCCTAATGGGCAGAAATATTTGTAGCAAATACTGCAGTACATTTCTTCCTGCAACAACCTATATTTTGAGAATTATTGCTCTCTAGCTTATGGTTTGGCAAAAATATTATTTCATGAATTTTAATGGAAACTTGTCGATGTTCAGTGTATATTTCTATTTCTGTGAATTGTTCTTTATGGGTTAAATCTTATATCTGCATCAACATTCGCAGAGGTCCCCTTATTGCAGCAAAACTGCTGTTTAGGAGTAATGTGGTAGAGGACAAGATTTATATCACCCATGGATAGAGTTCTCAGTCTTGACAGCTGCCAAGGAATTGCAGAGAGCCCTCTTGTGTACTTGGCAAGCTGTGTGAGGAGCTGGGAATTTGCTACCGATTTGCCATGGGATATTGGCCTTTGCAGGAGCAGAACGTTCAAGTTCTCAATAAAATCCTGTTCTCATTTGATTATAGACTCTTCTAATTTCAACAAACCCTGCCATTTGGGCTTCCAGTGGTTAACATTTATGATGTTTTCATACAAGAACCCTACAAAAAAAATGTTAGTTTTAGAAAGGATTATAAAAGCATTAATGACCAAAGACAGTAGACAGGCCAAAGGCTGAAAAGGGTCTCTGATATGCTAGAAATATCAATGTATTCAAGGTTTTTTTGATATGTATGTTGCATAAAGACAGAGAAATACTAAAGGAAGCATTTGTAAAGAAAGGAATATGCAGTAAATATATGAAAATCGTATGTGTGTTCCTTAGGTAAAAGAAGAATGCAAGGCTAATATCCTTTGCCCTTTATCTATGGAGGCAACAGCATATTGTGGAAAGTGTGACTTTGATCCTAGGGAGAATATCTGTGCGTGGATAAAAGGTTCACAGAGTGTTACAGAAAAAGAGATGAAGGAAGGTGTGTGTCCAGCTGAAGAGGAGTCTGTCTACACAGGAAGTCCAAACCAGTATTCATTTACAGGTAAGGAAAAGTGACATATCAGATTGGTGATTTGCTAAGTGTATTTCATTCACTCTGGAGAGAAAGATGTCCTAAATGCTATCAAGTATTCTAATTAAATGTGAAGCAATTGTAGTGAAATAGCATTCTTTAAGAATTAATCTGTGAATCAGGACAGTATCTTCAAGGAAATGAAATTAATAGCAGGAAGTTCAGTGAATAGATAAGGTCTAAGCTTGCTTTCACAGAAGTTGATGGAACTATTGCTATATCAGAAAATGGCCCTGACTAAAGGAACAACTTCCATTGCTATCTGTCTTTAAACGCGGAAGTTGTCCCATAGGCAGAGAAAAAAAAATAACAAAAGTTAATTTGTATTTTGATAAGACTGAGATGATCCATATTTAACTTTCTTTTTCCAGACCTGAACCTCGAACCTTTTATCACATATGACTACAGAGTGGCTGCTTGGAATAGCTATGGAAGAGGCTTTAGTGGTATTAGCAGAGCTGTCACAAAGCAAGATGTGCCACAGGACGTAAGTCCACCAAAATGGGCCAAAGTGGATAATCGGGAAGATATGATACTTCTAAACTGGGAGGAACCACTTCAACCAAACGGTATTAGTATATGTTGAAAAATGAGTGTGTTCTATCATTCAACTGACAGTGTTCCAAAATCACAGAACGTTTCTTAATAAATCACTGGCGCTGAAATATACATATTCCTAAACTCTGCAAGAAGAATTTGCTCTAGGTTGAGATCATTTTCATTGCAGATAAGAGTAGAGTCTAACTTCACAGAAGACAATTTAGTATGTCTCTAAGAAATGCTCAGAAGCCTCTTTTGAGAATAGTTGTGATAATAATTGGCAAGTATAATTAGAAAGTCATAATCATATTACAAAATATTTGGGGATTGAGGGGGAGGAGTGGGTGATTCTCATGTTTCTTTCAGGAAATCTTGCTTATGATTTTCAAGCAGTGAGAAAACTTGGGATAGCTCTTGTAAAAATTGAGAAATACCAAGATGTCGATGTGGAGGTTGAGGAGAGAAGCTGGTAATTTACATTAGCCATTTAAAAGGGGTGATTGTCTGTTGCAGTGGTCACCTAGAGATTTCATTTAATATCTTCTGTGTGCAGAGTAGGTTATTATAGTATACCCTCACACAGGATTTCTCAGCTAACAAAAGGGAAACATTTCTTTCTGCAATAGGTCTTATTATTCACTACATCATTCTCCGAAATGGAATTGAGCGTTTTAGAGGAACAGAAATGAGCTTCACAGACACAAGTGGTGTCCAGCCATATCAAGAATATTCATACCAGCTGCGAGCCTGCACTGTTGCTGGTTGCGCAGACAGCAGCAAGGTTAGTAAATTGGTCTTCACGGAACTGGTGCCAGAATTTTATCAGCCAGTGTGGTAACATAAAGTTGCTTTTGGAAAGGTGTAATTTGAAGACATGATGATTATTGAGTAAGCAAGTGAAAAACATCAATAATCTTATTTGGATTCAACTACTGACAGGTGATTATTTGGAACCTAAGGTTGATACAAGCAAATGGAAGAAGAGAGCAGTATATCAGTCTTGGCAAAGCTGAAATTGCACTGTAGAAACTGATGTTTGTTAAAGAGAAAGCTGCACATGATAGAATAGAGTAAGGAATATTAAAACGCATTTTCTCTAAGCCTTGAAATTAAATCGTTGCTTCTCACTGGGAGGTCTATAGCCTCTTCTTCCTTGGTGTGTCTTAGTTTATCTGCTTCAGCTCTAGTCTATCAGTTTGTTCAACAACCTTCTTATTTAGAGCCTCCTTCCACTGTATTACCCTTCAGTGGCTTTCCATGTCTGCACCTGCTTCAGGCTTTACACTCCTTTTGCGTACAAACTGCCTCTGCTTCAGTTTTAAGCAAACAGAGTGTCTTCTCTCCCTTTGTCACTGCTTCATTTCCTCTTGTATCACATTCACTCACAGATGCCTTTCACCAGCATTAGTATTTAACCAGCTCTAGTTTCTATTCTGCAAAGTACCAGGCTTATTCGTCATTTGGAAAAACTATTTAAGTGACCTCTTTTTCACAATAATATCCTTGCCTCTATAAAAGTGAATTTCTAGGACTGCAAGTGTAAGGTCTGTGGGGCAGAGGTGGGGCATAATGACTGAGCTTTGTAATTACAATGTCTATGGGACTGAAAAGTTGATTTTTTTGTTGTTGTTGTTCATTTAAATGTTTTTCTTATTGGTCCAAATCTCAGCCAAAAATATAAAAAAAGAAACACTGATGCAGAGTGGTGGATAAGCGCATAGTCCTCTGCCTGCACACAGAGCTGTGGTCTGGAAGTTTGTTGCAACCATCGGCCTGAGCTAATAAATCCTGCTTATTTCACCTGTCTGTAATTAAGGAGTTTACTGTTGCAAACACTGAAGTCTGCAAGTAGGGACTGATTCCACCAAGTGCACTAAGACAATATATTATAGAGGGCACATTTTATATTTACAGCATAATATAAATACTTTATGGTGGTAATAACAGAAAAAAAAAAAAGTGATTCTCAAAGAGAATCCCTGACTCACTTATTAAACCAGTTTAATTTGGAAATGCCTCTTATGAGATGGTAGAGGTGCGTCAACAGAAAATTAGCTTTTTCCATTTTCTTCTTTTTTTGTAGAAAGAGCTTAACAAGTGCAAAGTTATTCTATCTTTCAAAATCTTTGGTTTCCTTACAGAAATATGGAGTTGCAAATAACTACAATAGAGTTCAGATTGCATGGGATATATGGAGGCTTAGCCCCATGTTTACTGGTGCTTAAAATATATGAAATCAGGCAGTTAAAATGCAGAGACACTGACAAACCATATGGAAGAGAGTTATCAAGAGTTTTCAAGCAATACAGTTTTTGTTGTTTCACCCTGTGCTATACACTGCAGCTAAAACATGGTGAACCTGTTGTGATAAATTGTAGACGTAGACTTATGTAACGTATTCAAGGTCAGATTTCATTGTGAAAAAGGAGGAAAAAGTAACTAGTTCTCCAGGCCCTTGGTAATGATATGCCAGGCCAAACAACATTTTAAAACAAAAGTGACATTCTCATTGATCATGGTATCTAGTGTACTATTACATTAAATTGCTGTTTAATTCATATGTCTTCAGGTAGTTGCAGTCACTGTCCAAGGAGTCCCAGAGAGTGTTCAGCCACCAGACGTCAGTGCTTTGAACTCAACAGCGTTACATTTAAGCTGGATTGCACCCAAGAAACCAAATGGTATCATCAGAGAGTACCAGATCAGTCAAGTAGGGAAAGGACTTATATACACTGACACCACAAGCAGAATGCAGCACACAGTATCAGGTAAGGAGGCAGAGCTCTCTAACTGGCTAATGTCCTGTCCTAGGTATAATATAGTATTAACATATTAAAAAGTATATTTGTCAGTAACTTTTAAATCCCTAGTACTGTGCACAGTTTAGAATGCTTTATCATGACTTGATGTATCTTAATTTTTATTTTTTTTTGGTCTCTCTCATTTCTGGCTGCTGTTTTTTGAAATATTAATAGATTTAATTTCAAAATTTTAAAATAAATCTATCCAGCTCTATTCAGGAGGCATGCTTGTGGTGTGCTCAAGATGTCAGATATTCCGTGTAGGCTTGCCATCCCTTCACACAGATTCGACTCTCTCTTTTACCGTCATTAATGTGCAGTAATGTAGTTGAAGTCACTAGTGCTGCTATGAATGTGTAGCAGTGTGGGAGCAAGAAGGATCCAGTAGCTTATGCCTGAGAAAATAAAAAAGGAAAGAAAGACAGAAAGGGAAAGATCCTGGTTTCTGTTTATAAACTTATATATTGCTTATAGCCATTTTCTAACTACTTGGTGACGTTTCACTACTCTGTGTGTATCTGAAAGAAGCTTTAGTCAGGGGATTTTCGGGGAAAGTTTGACTCAGACCTCAAATGTATTATTTTCACATATTCAATTTTTAGTTATATTTGAATGTTACACTGAAGCAAATTTATGCTTAGAAATGTTTCTGCTGAACACAAAACATTCTGGGATATCTTTTTTTTCACTCTTTGACCTCAGGTTGCTCATCAAATTCTTGTATCTATGATTTTTAGGAATTCATAAGTATGTTATTTTTTCCTTTTTTTTTTTCCCCTCCACCCAAGTAGGAAACTTAGAGATTAATATATTATACACACCATATGACAGCCACCCAAAGAGTAGAAGTCGACTCAGGGCATACAAAACCTGTATGGCATATATGTCACTCTCAACCACCCCTCAAAGCATGAGTCCTGAGTCAGAGTGGATCCTTTAGTGCTTTAAAAGAGTTCGTCCTTGCTGTAGTCACTCACAGAGGGGTAAAGGATTACTTTTCCTCTTTGACAATATCATGCTTAAGTGTGAAATTCATCAACTGTATATTATGCCTGTCTCCTTATTCAGTGCTTCTGGACATGAGATATTAACTAGAGTATGCCAGTTGGTGGTACATGTTTTAGAACTGCTGTTGCAAGTTTATACTGTAAAGAACACCTACCAACAAGGAATTATTTCTCAAACCCATTTGAAAAATACTTCTTGTGCTCCCACTTCCTTCCCAAAAGACAGTTATACCTCCAAAGTAACTGAGATTTTAATACAAACAGTACTGTTTTTCTTACCAGTTGGAAGGAAGAGGAAATTAAATTACCTTCTGAAAAGCAAGGATCTTTTTTCCTTTTGTGTGCCTGTTCCGTTAAGCCACTGTCCAATGCTGCCATGTTAAGCCAGCAGTGAAATAAGTGATCGTTCCTCCTGACAGTCATAATCAAATCTTGTGCTGTTTTCTGCGGGAGCTTCCTTGGGTAATGACATGGAATTCATGGCAGTGATTTAGCAATGTGGATAATTATTGCTCTCTAAATTAAAAGAATAAGATAAAACAGTCAAATTTATTTCATGCATAATCTCAAATGTTTGAACTGTTGTGTTATTCCTGCTGGATGCATGTATGTTTTGATTTTCTAATCTTCCTTTTTTTTTTTTTTTTTTCCCAAAACTGTCCGCTTTTCCCTGAGCAACAGTTGAACATTAATGAAGCTGTAGCATTAGTATTTCTTGAGACTTTGGATCTAGGGTCTTGCAAATAACAGACGAGAAGGCTAGCACCTTGCCACTGCACCATTGTCTTGCTGCTTATTTTTAATTACATCAAAGCTTTGGAAACATGATCCCACAAATGCTTTGTGGGAATAGCGGTGAATGTGCTCATCATGTGAAATCCATAAATTGCTTATAATCCTCTCAAGATGTTAAAAAAAGCATTAAGTAATTGAAGACAGGAAGTCCTCAGTTAATTATTTAGAGGTGTTATCAATGCTTTAAGCAAACTGAAGCATTTTCTGCTATCTCACTGAGTTGAATGCCACTGGGACCTAGGGGCAGCAGCCATCATCTTCTCATATTCTCTAATGCAAACAGCACATGGCAGCTTGTCAATAAAAGACCCTTTTATATCATTTATTACTGAACACTTCCACTACCCTGTACAGAACAATTTGGATGACAGTTATGGTATTGTTTCACTTTGTGTTACTACTACTTTACAAATGGGCCTGCTAATGCTTTGCAGTGGGGGCCAGGCAGAGGGTAAGACTGAAGAAAATAATTAGGGGAATTGTAAAAGAAAGCTAAGAGTGCCCTCTTCAGCAGCAGCAGGTGGGTTTATAGCAAAGATTCTTCTCAGCTCCCCCTTTTTAGTACACTAAAGATAATATCCTGAGGAAGAGGCTTTATCAAGAGTTTGTAGGATCAATCATCTTTAGGTAAAAGCCAAGTAAGATCATCAATGTTTATTTCAGTAAAAGAAACAATATTAAGAAATACTTTATGACTAAATGGTTTGAAATTCTTTCATCTGAACTTATTCTCCATTTCTGGATAGTGAACACTGAAGAGATATACAAATGTTGTCACTGGTCGACTCTATCTCCAGGCAGCACTAAATCATTAGCAATATTTATCTAAAGGAAACTCTTGGGGGGTGGAGGGGTTGTGTGAGACTGTGGTCAGCAATCTGACATCCTTCTGAGTAAAATTCCCATGGCGGGGCCCAGGAGCGTTAGCCTAGGAGCTAATTACTGACCTTGCTGGAGCCATACCCACAAATGGAGACAAACAGTAACAGAAAGAATTGATTTGGCTAATAGAAGAATGCATTCTTAAAAAAAAACAAAAAAAACAAAAAAAATAAACTGTTTCACAGTCTTTTGGCAAATGACAAGTGCTGGAATAACAAAATAGGCTGCCAAGTTAAAAAAAAATAACAACACCCCCACCCCCCAATAATAGACCAAAAAAGAAAAGGAGGGAAGAAGTATCCTCTAGTGAACAATCAAGTAGAGAAATTGGAAAAGCAAAATGGTGTTTATGTTTCAAGATTATCTTACTTGTTATTTTTATTATTAATCACATACACAGATTTGCAGAGAGCTCTCCAAAGCATGCATAAGACAAGGAGTTTAATGCAAAGCTTTAACAATCTAGATAAAAATCTGCTGTGACTGCTCCATGTATGACTAGATGTTTCAGGTATCAGAATTTCACCAATAAATTTAGTGAAACCATGTGCTCTCTTTTTAATGCCCATTTTTCTCTTTAAAGTGTAGTTGTAAATGAGTATTGCTTTATTATGCATGTTTCCTTTAAAAGTGAACATGACTCCCTTTAGGGGAATTCAAGTAATTTGTTGCCACAGTAATCTTTTCTATCCTGAAATGTTAAATACTTGGCTTTCCTCCATGCCTTTGCCTCTCTCAAGTCTGCAACTGTCACTTTCTCCCTTCTTACTTTTATACGCAGCATTCAGATGATTTTTCTTCTCCTCCAGTTCATGATTAGGTTACAGTCAGGGCTGTCCCTCCGAGTCATCTCTTTATTTTCTCTCCTTCACATCTTGTCCAATTTGTAAGCAGCCTGCATGTCTTCCATTCAGTATTTTACCTTTCTACATAATTGTTGCTTATTCCTTCTCTCTGTTTGTAATGTATTTTAATTAAAATATCTCCATAATGGCTATAAGCAAGGATTTGTTTATAAACAAAGATCTTGCCCAGACTTCTTTTCTTGTCACAGAATTGCATGGTTCTTGAAGTCATTACAATTAGGCGCAAGCTACATCAGAAGTATGTTACTGAGGTCACAAAGACAAGCACTTAAAAATTGACCTGTATCATACTTACGAATTGACCCGTATAATCCTAATTCAGCCAATGCACACAAGCGGTCTGCTTTACACAGCAGTGTAGTCATTTGTACGTAGGGTTGCTGCCTCATTTTGTCCACAAGCTGTGTCTCTTCTGGGGAGGAATACAAATAAATAAATAAATAGAGAGTCCTGTCTGTAGGACTGCCGCCTCAGCTTTTGCTATGTTTGGTAGATTTATTCCTTCTGGGAATATCGGTGTAGATGGGCCTAATTCTGCATGTGCCCGGAGCTAAATTTCCTTTCCGCTCGGCAGCAGTCAGGCAGGCGCGAGCCCGAAGTTCGCGTGAATGTGGAGCACAGCGGGGGAGGCAACAGGGATGGTGCCAACCCAGAGGGTTAAAACATGGATCGCTGAGGGGCTGGCGGCATTGGCTGCCAAAAGGAAGAAAGGAGAAGGGGCAGTGTCCTGGGAGGATGGCCGAGTGGCAGCGTACGGGGCGGCCTCACCGCTGCAGCGTGCTCCCACGTCGGCTCTCTGTCAAGCTGCTGCCAGCCTCCCCTGGCGCCTTCCCCAGCCCTGCCCATGGGCCCAGGACCCCCTCGGCCCAGCCTGCTGCCCTCAGCCCCTGCTCGCAGCTCTGCCGGCCTCCAGCCCTGCTCTGCCATGGGCACTGCCATGGGCCCTGCCAAGCCGGGGCCACCCGCGGGCCCATGTCCCAGCCCAGCCCCAGCCCCAGGGTAGTGCCTGGCCTGGGGCTGCCCCTGGCCTGTCCCGCTCCCCAGCTGGGGCGGTGGGACAGGCCCTGGCAGGTCTCATAAGTCCTGTGGGATGCTGGATGAGAAAGATATGGCGAATTAAGTGTGGGACGGCCCGGAGGAGAGACGGTCTCTGGATCAAGGCAGTTGGCTTCTGTCCTGGCTCTGCAAGGCGTTCGTTTCTGTTCAGCCTGTGGTACTGAGGGAGACACATCTCAAGCTTTCACAGCTTGTCACAACTATGTCGTCTTTATTTTCCGGACACCCTGCCTGAGACCTGGGGCCTGAATTGCTAATTTCTGAGCTCTTGGAGCTGCAGCTGAAGGCACCAGGGGTTGTGCTAGGATATATAAAGTTTTGCATAACACCAGGTACTCTGATGGCCAGCTCCCAGGCATCCCAAGTGGCCTCCTGGCAGGTCCAGGGAGGTTTTTGTTTCTCTGTCTCTTCGTGTCTGCATCTTTTTTCCAAGCAAGAGAAATCTTTTGTTTTGTGTTGTTTTGTTTAAAATCTTCTGGTACCGCGTTAAGGCATTTGCACTGCTCAGCCGGTTGGTGTTACTAAAGCAACTGTACGCTCTAGGGGTGGACACTACAAAAAAACAGTCTGGAATTACGTACAATTAGGCAGGCTAGAGAGCACATCCTGGAGGGAATTTTAGATATGACTGTGCCACGGAGCCTGTATACAAAGGGGGTCAACTCGAACAATGTCCTAATGCTGGTATTTCCTAGTTTATGACTGTTCAGTTTTGCAATCTTAATATTTTCAGTGAGTTTTTTTTTTTTTTATATATATAATTTGCTTCTTGTTGTACTGTTTGTCCCCTTTGCATTCAGGAACAGGAACTTTTTTTTAATGTATTGTGAGGAGTTGACAAGAGGGTCCTTGGAAACATGCGAGAGAGAGGTTTTCAGTGTCTGTGCCTGGTAATACCATTTTTAAGATCAACCTTAAGAAATACCCAAAATAATATTTTAGCAAAGACCCAAAGACTGGGCTGCAGTGTGCTCTGTGAGACAGTCTGATCAGCAGTTAAAGCTGAATTCTGAGATGCTCAAGACAGGCTTACAGAGGTCTGCATCTTTAATGACTTAAATGTAAGAAGCCTTTAATGGGTGTGCAGATGGCTATTTTAAAAGATTAGTATCTTAGCCAAATTTTGGATACAATTTTATGAGGAGTCCTAAAGTCAAATTCTTAAGCTGCAGGCAACTTGATGTCAAATCTGAAGTCATTGACACACAGCACAAGGATGTTTGAAAATTTCCAAGGAAAGGTCAAAGCAATATATTCTCCTAGTCTCAATCAGGGATGTCCGGCATAGGAAGTTTGAGCTGAAAAAACGGTTTGTAAAAAAATTACAAGTGACTAAAATTAATATCTTGTAATGGGGGGGCTTGGTTGTCAGTCCTGCTTCTAACTGCTTTATAGCATTTATAGTAAAATCTTGTAACAATAGGAAAAAATAGGGAAAAAAATTTAACAAATAGAAGTTGGGAAGGGGGCAAGAACAGAGTATCTTTGGACTTGTTTGCAATATAGTAGAAGATTTCATATTTGAGGAAAAGAGTATTTATTATCTTTTCTTACTGTTTGTAATACATTTTCAAAACATTACAGGCTTTTCAGGTTTTCAAGCCCAACACTCTAAGCAATTACACTTTCAGCTGCCTATCTGTTAGAAACCTTTGAACTTCTATGGCCATTAGCGGTGATGGAGATTATGCCTGTGCCAAGAATGTTTAGGTGCCTTCCAGTTAATTTTTAACCATTTTGTACAGGCAGAAGCATAAGTTAAAAAACCCAGTGAAACACACCTTAGAGACTGGTTAAATTTTCAGATGGTAATCTGGGCTGAGATCTGGACTGTTGCTATGCTGCAAATGCCATCTAAGTTAGTTGATTTGAAGCTAATTCAGACATGTGCCTATGAGGGGCATCCATAGATCCATTGCAGCATAGACACACATTCAATCTGAATTGTTTTGTCAGGTCTTTTAAACTAGTAGGGGATATATATATAAAAATTAGTGAGAATTCACCATTTCTGATGTAAATTTATTAGATGTAAAATTAGAATGGTTCATATTTTATATTTGCCCAAAATACTAAAAGTTAACTTTAAGTTCAGTAGCTTTCGATGTAGCGATACAATTCTTGGGATGCCTGATGTCAACATCGCAGTCTAATCTCTGTTTGCTCTTTCTAGGTCTGCAGCCATACACTAATTACAGCTTCATGCTTACTGCATGCACATCTGCTGGGTGTGCTTCTAGCCAACCACTTTCAGGTCAAACTTTACAAGCTGCTCCTCATGGTAAGGGAAAAAGGCATTCTTATAGAACTGCAAAGAGACGGTCATATCGGCTTGTATTTTCTGATGGTTTAACAAGGTGCAAAACTCCACTATCATCCATCAAGATATCATGTATAAATTTACACAAGAGAATCCATCTCTCTTAGGATATTTATATCTTAACACACTGACTGCCTGGCATTGCATTTCTACTTTCTTTTTGTGACAATTTCCCCAAGTTCATCTTTAGGTTAGCAAGGTTACAATTAGCAGATGTGTATTTTTTAAAGCACAGATAAATATTCAGGGACAACTGGGCATATAAAGGCTGCAGCCTTTGGCCTTGTTCTCCATTAATCTGTACCTCGTCTAGTTGGTTGCATTTGATATAGGATAAATACAGAAAGTGTGTTAAATTCTGTCATTCTCTCTGGCAATGTTTTATGCTTTCATTACATTGCTGAAAGCAACAGCACAAACTGTGGGAAAGGAAAAAAAAAAACCCTTTATGTTTCTGTCATAAAATTGAAATAGTGTCATTGTGATGTTAATAGGGGTATGGCCAAAACCTCATCATATCATAGTCAGCTCGACAGAAGTGGAAATCTACTGGAGTGAACCAAAGAAACCCAATGGACTCATTACTTGGTATCGATTATTTCGTGATGGAGAACAGATTTTCCTGGGTGGCAGTCCAGACCTGAATTTCACAGATGTTAACCTGCAGCCTAACAGTAGGTAAGGCATGTTAAAGAGCTCTGGTAATATGTGAAAGCTGTTCAAAATATATGTATGTGTGTTTGTGAAATGTAAAAAATATAATTTACTCTTTCAACAAAACAAAAATCTCTTACAATATTACTTAATTACTGAAAAATTGGTAGAACGCTTTTAGGAGCCTTCCAAATGTTGGAAAGCCTTAATCAAAGGACCTCTTTTTTTTTCTTTTTCTGAGAATAGGCCATTCTGATTCAAAGAGGGGGGAGTCTTCCCCCACACACACCCCTCCCTTGAGTGGTTGTTGGTGGCTCATTGGTTGTTTTCTTCCCTCATGGAATATACTTAGAAAAATTTAAGACAGTACTGCATATGGTTTATAATGTTTCTGTGCATATTGAAAATATTGGCTCAAAAGTAGCAGCTGCTGATATTTTTACAGAGGCTATCTGAAACTGGTTGTGACACTTTTTGAGTCAATACTTCTCTCCTTACATAAACTAATGTAGATTTTAGTATTAAAATTATTATTATGATAAGTAAAGAGTTACTTTTCTCACATTAAGAAAACTTGAAGTGAAAATCTTCACTAATGCAGTATTTGTAATACTTTTTGTATAGTCTATTCACTTTAAATTGGTGAAAATGGAAATGTTCTGTTACTGATATGTCTCAAGCTTCTAACCATAGTGTCTACTTGATATTTTTGTGTTTGTGCAGATATGTTTACCAGCTGGAAGCCAGCACTTGGGGCGGCAGCAACACCAGTGATAAATATGTTATACAAACACCAGTAGGAACACCAGAGAAAATTCATGTCCCATATAATGTCACAGTAATTGATGCATATTCTATATTTCTAGCTTGGGATGTGCCAGGTAAAAACATATTTCTATGTAGTACTTTATAGCAAAAGGAAAGGATGGAAAAATAGTATATTCAGGGAGGCAACTGAATCATTCTGATATTTTTATTCTTCGTATTTGGTTTTAGTGTTTGTGTGATTTAAATAAGCAGTATCTAAAGCTGCGGTTTCCTAGAGAGATATTATTTTAATGATATTGACCTATATACTTGACATGGGTATTGAGAGGATTAGCTGATCAAAAATCCATATGTTAATTTGATCTTGTAAACTATTATTGAGTGCAAGTATTAAGGAAAAAACCCCAATTACACTGAAAATTAAGTTTTCCCTCCTGTTCAGACTAACCTGAGTTATCAACAGGGAAACCTGCCAACCTTTTGGGTTGATGATGTCTTGAAAGCTATCCCGGCAATTAAAATGTCGAGTCGTCCTGCAGGTATGCAATGTTGAGCTTCTTTAACAGTATAAGAGTGTGACACAGAGATCCTGTGCTAGCTTTGACCTGATTAAGTAACTTTTATTCGCCGAAGCACCGTAGCATTATATGGACATGTTACCTTGAAGGAGTGTGGGTCAGCAAAGGCCCAGAAATATTTTTCTTCTTGTTACTTTTCTCCTGAACATCACCAGGTTGCCTTGGCCTAAGGATAAGAAGGAATAATTGAATAATAGCATCTTTCTGTATGAGAGACTGTGCTCTGTTTCATTAATATAGATCATAACTTAAGTGATTCGTGTACTTTACTGATGTTATAAAAATGGTATGCTGTAGTTATTGTGGGACAATGAGAGTGTTGTAAATGAACAATTTTCTGTCTAGTGTAGTTCATCTCCAGCAAGGTGCTTTCCACTTTCTAGATATTGTTTTTTTCAGTTTAAATGAGGACAATTTTTTTAGAAACTTCAGATGTTTGCATATTGCAATAACAATAGTATGTGTTCTATCAATGAACTCAGGGAGTTTTTTGATGTCTCCCCTTCTTAATCATTTAGATGTTGTTTCCTTGCATAGCAGTCACAGTAGAGTCAATTGGCATTAAAAATAAAGTCACCTAGAAAGAGTATTTTGCCTTCAAGGCTGGGATAGCAAGTACTGTGGCAGTGCTTAGCAGCGTTCACCCTACCCATTTAAGCAATGATTAATAAATCTATAATACCCTGAGCTGTCAATCTTTTAGTTTTCAGAAGCACAAAATCCATTATAGAAATGCTATAATATATGAAAAAGATTAAAATCTTAAATTAAACTTTTTCCCCTACTGCCTGAAAGGATTTAGAACCCAGCAGAAGGCAGGTGAATTCAAATGGCATGTAATCTACAGTTGGTTTTATTGGAAAGTGACTCATGCTGTATTATAGTTTTGATAATAAATATAATTTAAGGCAGAAAATATTCAGCAACATTATAAATAGATTTAAAACATAAGAATATACTGGAATGGTGTAGGCTTGTGAAGAGTGGGATGTTTCCCAGAAAAGCTTGTCCTTGTTTTTCTAGACTTTTTTTTTTTTCCAGCTGCTTGAATTCCTGTTACTCGCAGTAGGTTACAAGCCTGCACGGAGAATCAAGCTATGCATGTACATTTGGTTATGTTGCAGTTAAGACAGTGCGTACAAAGGTTCATGTATTCCTGAAACCACATGATCAAGAGGGGTGAGGAGGAGGCTGGACATTACGGCTCTGTATAGGATGCAGTGTTGATGTATTCACACGGCTGTAGGAATTATTCTTCTCAGTCAGGGAAGGCACATGTCTTTCTTCCCAGGTACTGGGACACACCTTGAACACTTATCTCACTTTCATGGATATTTAGTGACTCAGGCCCTTCCTCTCTGCCTTCTCGTTGTGGGGACAATTATTTACATTTTTAAGTATGAATAAGGGATTGTGTTTCATACAGTGCCCCTGTTGGGTAGACAGGAAAGCAAAACTTGCTGTTTCTTTTATTATAGCACTTCAAGGCCACTAGCTGATCTTACAGGAATGGGGACTACTAACAGCAGAGAAATGCTGCTAAATGCTACTAATGCTACTGAAAGAAACCCTGTGTGCAGAAGCATAGGTATATGCAGAAGATAGGAAATTAATTCTTGACCCTTCATAATCCTGCTTCATGCTCATTCTGAGACTTTTGTGGTCCTACTGTTTGGTTGTGGTTTGGTTTGTTTTTTTTTCCCTCAAGAGGAAGACTGTGGGGGATGCAGGTGGAGGTTTATTTTGGAGGTTCTCATCTTCTGGAACGGCATACATACCTTCAATAGGTCCCAAGCATGCAGACATCTGGGGCCACATACATCCCCAGCTTGGTAGGATTTGCCTAAAAAGTCTACAACTTTTTATCCTTATTTGTGTCATTGCGCATGAAGTATCCTTTTTTTTTTTTTTTTAATCTGTTTTTTTTCTGTGTATGAATCCTTGTTTCACAATTGCCTATACTGAGATACTACAGGTTTCCCTTATAAACCCAGAATGCAGAGTTTGTTATAAGACTGTCAGGCTTGGCAGTCACTCTTGGATGAGACAGTTATTTTAACTGGTATAGTCTCCATGAAAAAATGTGCTTTTTATTAACCAAGCTTTGACGAGAGAGTAGATGGTCATAGTGTCTTCCTGTCTGTGGATATCAGGGATGCTTTGGCATTCTATCTTCTTATCTCCTGTAATAAATCTGGATGAAATAATCACCTTCAGGATTAATTATGGGCATCATATTACACAGACCTTCCTTTTGGATGGCTTTAATTATAATGTTTCAACATCTGTAATGTATCTAAATCTTACAACTTTATAGATATGTAGCATTTCAAAACTCCTGACTTAGCTAAATAGCAAGGTGGTCGAATAGTGGTTAAAGTGGTAGATTCAGAAAAAATATTTGACACACCTCACTCACTATGGAAAATAGGACTTTATTTTCTGAAATAGGTATCCCATTATCTTGTGTTGCATTGCCTCGGTGCACAGACCTCAAAGGTACGGTACATTTCACTGATGTGCTACAGAAGGATATGTTACAATTATTATGGAACAACTATTAGTGCACAAAGAGATAGAAGCAGAAAAGCTGAAGGGAAAAAAAACCTCATCACATAATTCTCCCAAGGCATGACCATAAATGTAGGCAGGTAGCCATCCTGCATTTCAATTCATTGACAACCCCACTGGTCCTCAGTGTGGGCCTGATTCTTCTAGATCTCTTCAGTTGCTGCTGGTGATACCATGAAAGCTGAACATGCTCAGAAGAGGATCTTGTCCTCGCTCCTAGGTGACTTGCTTCAGTTCTTAATGATCATCTGGATTAAAATGTTTTCTTCCGTTATGTTGTAACACTCCACTTCATCCACCTCTGTGTTTGCTTATCAGTTGGAATGAAAGTTGTGTAACGTCTGGGTTTCTACTTCAATCTTCTTGGGATCAAATTTGGTATTTGAGTGACATTTATTTGTCTCCTCTTAGCTTCCCCAGCTAACCTGGTTTCTCCTTTATTGGTGGCCTAACAAATTGTTCTGACTTTTGATAAGCCAGTGTTGCATTTCCTCATTTTTGTTTCTTCATGTAAATTATTGTTTGCTCCACATCACTGTAGGACAAGTTCTCAAGCTTAATGTCCAAAGTTCTGCTTCTGGAAAGCAGTCAGCATTTCCAGCTGTTACTGTCTTCAGAATCTTGTTGGGAATACTTCATACAACCAGAATGAGATATCTGGATATTTGAAACTTAATGTAAATACTTAATCTCAGAAAGACAAATAGATTGTTTTCTTTTGCGATGTTAAATATTAAAATATAACTTCACTCTTACTTGTTTTTAAATAGAAGATATGACACTCTTATTTTAGTATTTGTTTGCTATAAGTGAAACAGTTCAATTATTTTGCTTTAATTGTGATTGAGTTTCACATCATATTAAGCAATTTTTCAGCAGCTGACTTCAAACAGATTTTTGATGACCAGTCTGCAAAACAGACTGTGGCTTTTTTCCCCCCAATTCTAAGCATCTTGTGCTGCAAATTCTATTTTTGAACTACCCTAGTTTTGAAGTACACAGAGCCGTCAGACCTAATTTGCAGTGTTTTGCACAGAATTGTCCATTAAATGTTATCCAAATATGCCCACAAAAAAAAAACAAGGTTTAGTTTGACTGACTTGTCCCATTGCACCTGCTGTGAAATGAAGTTGCAGAGAAAAAAAGTGGAATAATTTAACTTTTTTATTTGTAAAGATAATCAGGGTTTTTCTGATTACATCTTAACTTCATAAATGTTAAATAACCTATCAGCATCTAGTTGTTGTAAATTATGAAAAAGAGTATTGCTGGGAATATTAACCAACTAAATCCTTGTTCTTTAGTGAACATGAAAATGTGTTATGGCAGGTTGTCATTGTGCTCATGGTAACTTTGACACCAAATAACAAAACTGCCATTTGCACTTAGGGTAAATTGGTTCACTTGAGCTTTTATGGTTCCTTTTATTCTGACATAAATTTATGAACTCTGGAACTAACCAAGTCGTGTGGTTTCCCAGCTGACTTTAACAAATATGCCCATTTCGTTTCCTTCAGTCATCAGAGCGCACACGGTAGTAGTTTCAGACTGGCTGCAGATGCTGAAGGCTATTCTGGAAGAAAGAGTTTTTACAAGTTGCTGTGTTGTACGAGTATATATTTTTTATTTTTCAGATTACAAAGTGATCCTTTGATCTTAGCATTCAATGAATTTCATCAAACTGTGGAAGGATTTCCATTGGATATTGGAATATTTCAGGATATTTACTTGGTTTTATTTACAATTTCGTGTTTACTTCTTGAGAATATTTTTTCTCCTGAGCATATTTATTATTGGTATCATTCCTAATATATTGCAACATTTAGCAGAATTTTAAGGTTTTGGGTTGGTGGTTTTTTTGTTGTTGTTGTTTGGTTGGGTTTTTTTGGTTTTGGGGTTTGGGTTTTTTTGGACATGGATAGGTCAATTATTTTGAAATAAGTGTCCTTTGCTGCATATTGATGGCTGGATTCAGCTGTCGTTGTTTGTAGTTAATCTTCCTTGGGAAATCAAGCATTCTGAATAGTTCCAATTTCAAGGATTTCTGGTGAATTTTGCCTAGAATAAACGCACTGACCAGATGCACAAAAGTGAATTATGTGTCACTTTCGTAAGATAGTGGGTTTTTCTGGCTGAAATATCTGGTCTGTTGTCAGGACTGGAAAATAAGGGGGCCTTAACTGTGAGATTTAAAAAAAGGTTTCTATTTGATGTGCTCTCTGCCATTTCAAGCTCTTACTTTTGGATCTTCTGTTATGTCCTTTACAGGCACTCCAATTATGGGGGGGGGAAGAAAAAAAA
>VZTL01000736.1:0-12612 GCA_013400535.1 Scopus umbretta
CTGAGAGATGAACAGAGCCAGTTTCACCAGAGACCAGCTGGGGCAGAGGTGGAGCAGCCTGTAACTGCTCTGGGCTGTGCAACGCTTGGGAAGAAGTGGAACAAATTGCTAAAGCTGTTTAAGCTGGCACACTCGGCAGTTTCTTACATATTCTGCAAACTTACATGTTTTTTACTTCTGCAGATCATTGCAGAATAAAATTGCAGGAAAATATTTGGGCCTTTGCTTTCCAGTCATCGTGCTGGAATCGTGTGAAATTGCCAACATTAAACCAGACAAGAAGTTTGATCACAACACCTTGTTCTGATGTTGGATTTTAGACATAAATACTGAGCTGTATTGCTTTTTAGGGTTCATATCCACCATTGCTTTAGGCATCTTGAGAGATACAGCCTGCTAAGTACCTTGCAGGAAGATATTTGGGAGCCACTGCAGCAGGAAGATCCAGATTTTTAGGCCCAGGAAAAGAATTGGATCCCTGAAGGCCTGGACAAGGATTAAGCCAGTTTTGTGCCTGTTCCCCAGTAAAGCACAGCTTTCCTCTTGCTACTGGCCAGTCCTTTAGATACTTTTAGGTAGTTTTTACCCCTGCAGATCTGGACTCGCCTTGCGAAGCTATGGATTTCTCTTGAAGTTCCTGGGGCTCTGATGCGTGCTGCATTAGAAGAGCTTCCTTGGACATCTGTGCCTTTGGCTGCTCGGGCAGCCTGGGACTCTTGAACTTGGTGTGCATAAGGACAGAGCACGACACGCGAATGTCACAGCAGAGAGGGCCCGAGACCAGGGAGAAAGCGGACAACCAGGCTGCCTTTAATGGCAAGATTTAAAGTGCTGTGCAGATCCCACTTGCCAGTCCTGTGAGTATCACCTTTGTTTTGCGCCACTGCAAGGAGGTGCCAGTGCTTTGCTGGCTCACCATGGGAAAATGCCACTGGAGGAGGGCAGGGAACGCAGCTCGGTAGGAGCCCCGTAACTGTGTGATCAAAGGAAAGCTGCAAGATGCACGCGAGAAGCTGAACAACCCCACACAAGCTGAACATTGAGGGGATGGGGGGAACAGCAGCAGCATTGACTTTTGGATGATGCCCGTTTTTCTCCAGCCATGTTGCAAATACTTCATGCTTCAGCCACATGGCAGTAGAGAAAGCAACCCACACAGGCTGGGGAAAGGTGCTCAGAGGACACTCCAGCTCTCCTTTTGGCAACGGCCAATGTGTCATTAGTCCCAAGTTCTTCTCAACAGAAGGATAAAGTCCTGCAGACCCTGTGCTATCACTGCAGAAGGCGTAAAAGAGGATGACATCCTCCCAGTACCCTCGGCCGGTCCATACTCAGTGTGCAGGACTGCTGCAGTTGTAGCTGGGACCGTTTCCGAGGGAGCTCCAGAGGCACATCCATAGTAATGACAGATGCTACCCTGCTCACAAGCGCAATTCATTTTTATGACATCCTATTTTGCTGGGTCCCGTGATAAATGCAATACATTCCTATTTTTAAGGCAGGAACGCCACCACGTCACCTCATAAAGGTAATGTGTGCTGCTGTATCAGCTGTCAGACGATGAGCTCCTAATGTGCTGCTGGTGCAAGCTCGATCCTCTATCTCTGGCACTGGCAGCTTTATCATGCTGGAGGACGAGGCCCAGCTTCCAGAGTGCCACTAGAAGAGGCAATTCCTCCTCGGGCGCTCTCCAGAGCGGTGCTGCTGCCTCTGGAGACCGGCTGGGAGCGGGTGGCATTTCAGGTTCCTTCTAGTCTTGTGTGTGCTGCAAAGCACAGTTGTGATGCCCCTCCATCACGCCCTTTACAGCCTCTGCAGCCAGCGCAGGCTCATTCAAACTGTCCTCGGCTGCTAAAAGCCTCCTATGTTTTCCCCACATCACTTTCTTCCCCTCCACTGCTCCTGTAACAGCTCAACCTCTTTATCCTGCTCGGTCTCTTTAGTCCCCCTTTTTTTTTTGTATAGTATTTGTATTGTAAGAGCCTCTTCTGCTCTGCCAACACCTGGGCTGGTACTGCTAGTCCCATGGCTTTCCCAGCACCTTGGAGGTCCAGCTCCGCATTGTTTCTCTTTCCTTCATTCTAAGGTTTTATTCCCAGCAAGTTTGTGGGGAAGGGGCAATGCCAAATGGTGCACGGGTGAGCTCCGTCTTCCAGCCAAGTAAGAGCTGATGCCACTTGGCTAGCTACATGCCTCTGACCGACATTTTCTCCTTCCCCTGGAGCCCACCTGGAGGGTGAAGTGAAGCCTCTCTCCGGTTTTCTCTGCTTTACTCTCAGCAAATGCCTGGGCGTTTTGCACTCAAATCCACTCTGCTATTTCTCCTGGGTTCTTCTTGCCACCACGGCTCCAGCAGAGAGAGGGAACAATGTGAGAAAAGCTTGCGTTCATTTGGACAGCCAAGAGCTATGGGCGCGTCCTCTGTAGGAAAGCACTACGTGGCTTAGGGATGATCTCCCTCCTCTGATGCCCGGGGGCTCTTGGTATAAGGCCCCGATTACAGAAAATCATCCAGAAAGGCCTTTAATAGCATTTCTCAAGCACTGCATAATGGTCTCCGGGGCTTGAAAAAGGATGGCTGCGGTGGGAGGTGAATCAATCTGTTCCAAGAAACATCCAAAACTGCCGACTTAGGCAGCAGGGGCTGGCAGGAGCTCGGCCGGGGAGCAGCCGCCCTCAGCAGACACCGGGTGCTCCAGAGCATCGCCCCAGCTTGCGTCCTGCATCTGCTACCCACGGGTTTGGGGGAATGGGGGCAGATACTCCTGCTTTAAACAGCCAGAGGATTTTGCTTGGCTGTAAATGTGCATCCCAGGGACTGACAGGAGACATCCCTCCCTGCCTCTACTCCCCCAACACCCCTATTCCCTCCTCTGCTCCGTCTGCCTTCCCAAACCACCCAGGATTTTTCTGTCTAATTTTAGCAGTCATCAAACCCCTGTTTGTCACCCTGTGCAAGCTTATCACCTTAATTATTTTATCTGTATAACCAGAAAAACCTAACAGCATCACAAATGCTAGCTGTGACCGTGATATCTCTATAAAACAAAGCACCTGCCTGTGAAACCTACGTCTCCCAGAAACCGTCTCTAGAAATCACAGCCCTGACTCCACATGCAAAAGCAGTGTTTGCAAATGTTTAGCAAACATCATTATAGTTAACTTGCCAGTGACCAGAAATAATTATCAGATAATTGCTTTATGGACAGCCAAACAGGGAAATTAGGAAAAGCATTTTCTCCATGTTAAACAGGGAAACAGAAGCATCAGGGGATAAAAGGAGCTGTTTAAGGCCACACAAAGGCAAGGCTGAGGGTAAAAACGCCCGTTCTGATTTTGTACCCACCTGCCTCTTCGTTGTCCGTGTGCTGGGGAACCAAAACCCCTTCCCAAAGCCAGGGACCAGGCATCTCAGCCAGCTGTGCTTGCCTTGCTGGCAAGCCACCCAGCCTTGTAGCTCTGCCGCTCTTCCTGGTGCCTTGCCTGGAGCACAACCTGGCACCCACGCCAGGGCTCAGGCACCCACGCCAGGGCTGCTCCTGGGCACTCCAGCAGAGCATTGGAGCTGTTGCCTTCAGCAAGCCCCAGGCTCCACAAGAGGAACCACTCAGATGTTGGCATTTTAACCACTTCACCCAGGTGTCGGTACTTTAACCACATCACCTGCAGCCCCTCCCAGCGTGCTAAAAGCAAGCCAGGGTTTTTTTTCCCCCCTAACCCCGCTGACCCACCTCCCCTCTCCCCTGCCGTCCCCATCCTCCCTCCGGCCACCGGGCTCTGCGCGGGCTTCTGCAGGTAGCAGGACCACGGCTGCGGGAGGCAAATCGTCCACTGGTGGAAGTTTTGGGTGCTGCAGGTTATGCAAATGAGGCCATCAGCTTTAGTGGCGTTCCAAGAATTTTAGTCAAATTTAATTACCTTCCTTCTTCCCCCTCTCTTTGCCTGTCCCTGATCAAATTAAAGCAAACAACCCCCAGCAGAGTGTTTGTGACAGGAATCGTGTTTGAGACTAATTAAAACCTGATGATCGTCACTGAGATGAGCCTGGCAGACGTCTGTGTCAGGCGGCACGGAGGACACGCGGCACGCTCGGCGTTGGATGCTCCCAACGGCATCCAGCAGCAGCTAATTAGCTGCACGCTACTGATCCTTTGTAATGCTGCGTCGTCCTGCCCGAGCTGCCGGCCGGTGGGGAGGGAGCTTGGAGGGGAACGTGTGGGTCTCAATTAGCTTCAGCAATAATTTAATGGACTAATTAATAAACCCACGCGGCACCTTCTCTAGGATGCTGCTGAGCCTGGCAGGGCAAGGTCTGCGGCAGGGTGAGGCGCTGGCGGGGCTCCCCATCTGCCTTCGAACGGGGAGAGCTGGGGAGCGGGGAGGCGGCTTGCTTGAACACCCCGACTGCGTCTCCGTGAGCAGAAGCCGGTCCGTCCCCCTTGGCTACGCGGTCCTCGGTGCGCGGCTGCTCAGGCTGGCCCTGGGCAGCTCTCCCGTCCCCAGCCCGGCGTGGGCTCCTCGGTCCTGCCCCAGCTGCCCCTCTCCTGCAGACCTCCAGGTCTGACCTTGGTGGGACAACCCCAGTTGCCTCCTGGCGGGGTGACGCCGTGCAGCCCCCGGCAAAGCCCCGCCACCCCGGCGGCTGGCCCCAGCAGCCAGGCACAGCCTCCCACAGGAGGGAGAGCTCTGCAGCTCCCGTCCCCAGGGACAAATCGCTGCGGGTCTGCGCACAGAGCTGCTCAGAGCAGGTTTTGAGCCCTGGATCCTGATGTCTCAGCAACCTGCCTGGTGAGGAGCGGCCCGGGGGAGCTCGTAACATCTGCCTGTCGTCGCGGTTGCTAATGGAGAATTAGGGCAGAAGACTCAGAGGTGGATTTCAGAAAGGCTGCTCGTGAGCCTTTGCAGGTCAGGCATCTGCCAGCGAGAAAGCGCAGGGCCGGGACCCCTCCCTGCACCCGTGTCCTCATCCTGCCCGCTGCCCGCTGCCTGCAGGCAGCTGCCTCATCGCTCGGACCGCAGGCAGCAGTCTCCAAAACCCCACTGCCCTTGAAAGGAGTGCTGCCTCTGCCTGAATTGCAGCTCTGTGCAGTGTTCGTCTCTGGGTTTTCTGCTCACGCTGGGGCCACGGGTCCTCAGGTCTGGTGCCTGGGGCACCGTCCTCCTTCCCTGCCCACTGCCTGGAAAGCGGCTATCCTTCGAGCTCGGCGGGCAGATACCGGGGAGCAGTGTTGATCCGCAGCAGGGCTTTCCCTTTTGGGGGAGATGGCATACGTGGGTGCGGACACGTGCCGTGGGAGGGGAAAGCTCGGTGCTGGACCCGCTGAGTGCAGGAGGCGAAGTCCCTGCTGCTGCCCCACCAGCCCAGCGCCGTCCCTGCAGCCGCGCTGGGGCCGCCCTGCGGTTCCCCTTCCCTCGGTTCCCGGGGAACCTGCGCGCTGCTCGTTTGCATGCACGGCTCGGTAGCTCCCTCCTGGCACACCCTGCTTTGCACCGTTCTGAGGGTGAGCCCATGCTGAAGTCTTTCCTCCACGCCTTTTCCCGTGGTAGTTTCGGATGGACTGTGAGCCTTCCTCCAGCACGTCTCCCCTGGCTTCCAGCAGTGTCTCCGTACTTCTTTCGCACAGTATCCCTGCCCTGCCTGTTCCCCTGAACCGCTATTTATTGACCCGAGCAAAGGAGTAAGCACCTTCTGAACTGCAGCAGGTTATTGTTTCCCTTGGAGGACAATTGCTCTGTCCCCGTTGTTTCCAGCACCCGTGTGCCCTCGACGCCTGTTGGGAGCAAGCCGGCAGCGCTGGCTCCCCAGCACCCGGTCCCTCCAGCCGCGCGGGTACAGCCGGCGAGGGGAGGACAGACAGCCACCGCCACCAGAAATAAAGACGTTCGCAGGCATGGCGTGGCCGAGCGGTGAGGGGGAGCAAGCCGCGTGCGAGCCGCCTGTGACCCAAGCCCTCGGCAGCCTTTCCCTCCCCGTCCGCGGGGATGTCCTTGTTACGGCATCAATGAAGTTGCTAAATTATTCCTCTTTCATATTGCTGCAAATCAATGGGTCCTGGCGGTGTCATATACAAAAGGCTGGTCTCAGTATTTTAGCTGGGAGAGTCCTCAAGGGGAGCTGCGCTCATTAATTAAATACATTTAATCAATCTGGCCTACAAGGGCACTGGTTATTTATTCATCAGAGGCTGCACAGTGCAAACCGGGTGATCTGAAAGGCAGTAAATAAACACGTAAATGAAAAGCTGAGACAGCAGAGCTTCCGTGTGCCTGGGAGACTTCAGAGCTGGGTCAGATAATATGGGATCATATGTTTAATTTAACAAAATCCAATAAAAAGTGTACCTGCAGTGAACAGCCCCCCGGGGATGGGGGAGCAGCAGCAGGCGGTGCAGCCAAAGGCTGGCTGGGGCTGCAGGAACCCTCCGGGCTCTGGGGTCCGGGCAGGCGCCTCGGGGCTGCGGCGGCGGGCCCGGCTCCACGCAGGCAGGGGGACCTCGGGGAGGAGGGAGCAGCAGGATCGCTCCCTGCCCGGGCCCGTGCCAGGCGGGCGAGGATCACTAAAGCACAGCCTCGGCTTCCCTCGGATTTACCTGCTTGGCTGCCTCCGCTGCCGAGGAACTTGCGGCATCGTGTTGCTCACATGTTCTTGCGAAGTTAATTACAACGAGAGCCTTTCAGGAATTAGAGAAGAGGAAGGTTTCAGCTGGTGGAAATGAAAACAAAGGAGGGCGAATATGTCACTTTTCAGCTCGTTCTTTGCAGAGTTGTTCTCCGCTCTTCTGAGAAATGCCGCGGGAGCCGAGCTGGCGGGGAAGCGGACAAGCTTCCTCTGGGTCCGTGTAAGCCCTGGTTTTACCATTGTTGGAAACCAGAGTAATTTCAATATCATGTCGAATGCAAAGACTTGCAAATTAGTGCTGAATAAAACATCGATGGCCAGAGTGGGGCATTTCCGAATGCTTGATCCGATGGGCTTGCCATGTCTCGCAGTTTGGAAGAGCTTATATATTCCTTCTCTTGTTTCAGTTGTCACCCCCAAGAAGAAGGGTTAACCTCCGCCGCTCTGGGAGAGCATCTCTAGAGCAAAGACAGGGGGTTCCTGAGGACTGCGGGCAGTGGGGCAATGCCTTTCCAGCAACCTTTGTGAGCCTTAACCAGCTCCTTGGGATGCTCCCGGCTGCAGGCTTCCGCTGGGTCTGGGCAGTGCCTCTGTCATTCCTGGCTTCACCGATGGCACAGCTAAATACACGGGGGTGCGTGGGGGGTGTCGGTACGCGACCACCTGAGGGAAAGCCTCTTCAGCCCCCCTGGGCTCCGGATAGAGGTCTGCTGGGGGAGGGCAAGCCGCTGTCTGAAGTGAGCCAAGCAGTTGGCATTTTAGAGCATGCGGCAAGGCCAGCACGGGGAGCAGAGCCGCTGGGATCGGGATCAGTGCAGGAGAAGGTCAGGGACCTGTGCCTGCCCTCAGGGGGAGCGGGGCTTGATGCCGGGCAAGAGGTGGGTCCCCTGCAGGGAGGAAGATGAGGATGCAATGCCCGTGCAAAGAGAGATGCTATCACACATCTGGGAGCGCTGAGGAAGAGAGGTCTGGGGCGGTTGGACAAGGAAGATGAGGAAAACCTGCCAGATTGGACGAGGTAGATGAGGAAAACCTGCCAGAAAGTGAGCACGGGAAGTAGAGCCGAGGAAGAGTATGGCAGGGGCACAACTGCGTGGAGACTGAGGAACAGAGAGATGCTCAGGCTGGATTGCCTGGATTTGGGGATGAGCTTCCCCAAAGCACAGAAGTGTGTGGAGCTGAGGTTTTGCTCCCAGCCGAATTTGTCACCCTGGGGTGATGCGTGAAGGGAGGGAGCTCCCCAAGAGACAGTAAGGGCAGGGGGATACGAAGGAGCTGTTGGCAATACTGTGGGTGGTCTGAAGGGCCAGACTTTGCAGGAAGAAAGGTAATTCAAAGTGCAGATGGGTACTGAGGTTGTCAGAGTGTAGGGAGGGGCACTGGATTAGCCTGTTAATCATCATAAATGAATATGCAAAGCTGGGGAGAAGGGTTTTTCCCACCGCAGCTCCCTTTCTCCGTGAGAACTTGTCTGACTTGGATGTCACCCTGCTGCTGAGCTATTTCCCTAAAGTCTCCAGACACCTGTAGCCTGGAAAACTTTTGCAAATACTTTATTTTCTTTTTTCCCCCACATTGAGTGGGTGGCCTGCCCACCGAGTGCCTCTCGCAGAACAAAAAGCCTTTGGGAACTGCTGCTGTAGAGGTGAGCGGCTGGGGAGAACGGGAAGGCTCAGGTCCTCCTCCTGGTGTCCGATCAGGCAGGATGGCAGAGCTCACAACCCGCCCTCCCTCCCCAGCTCAGGTCCTCTGGCACAGCAGCATCACCAACAGCCCCGGCCCCGGCCGCGGGCGACCAAGAGACAGGTCCCCGCAGAGCTGGGGCAGGGTGCTCGCCCCTTGGGGGGCTTTGCCTGGGGGTGCAGAGGCCAGACCTGCCCGGGCCCCCCCGCCTCTGCCAGCTCCTGCATCCCTCCTGGGCCAGGATGGTTTCTGCGGTACCTGGGGATTGCCCTCCCGTTTTCTTGGAAGCGTGAAATGGAAAACTGATGTGAAGAATATAAACTGTTAAATAGTTTCAACCATAAAGTAAGACAAAGGGTTCAGTTCCAGGTTTTGGCCTAATCTAGTATTTTTCCAAGCTGGTTTCTACCCCCACGTCCCAGGGTCCCAGTGATTCACCATGACCTCATTACTTTTGAGTTAACACAACAAACTTGGATGCTAGTTGATGGTTTATTAATACCGGGCTTGTTCCCATGAAGATGTGTCCTATCTAGAAAGAAAATGCTTTTATCATATGTCCCAAGTTTCTGGCCAACTCACTCCATCTCCAAGCTTGCCTGGTGTAAGCGCGAGAGCACGAGGAACAATAAATACAATCTCTTACACATTTTTTTCCCCCGAGGACCTCAAAGCACAAACACGCCTCCCTGGAAGATACCCTGGGCAGGGGATGTGGAGGAGCCGGTCCAGCCACCCATGGCGTGCAGTGAAGCATGAGCACGGCGCAACACCTGTTGCTGCAGCAAAGTGCAGCAGCTACGTCCCGTTACAGAGGTGAACAAATCACATTCCCCTAATGCAGCGCATTCCCGAAATACCTGAACAGAAAATCCATATGCTTGGAAATGAAAGCATTTGTCCTTTTGCTGTCTTCGCTGTTAGCTGAAGGAGCGTGCAGCTTCTCCGGGGGCTGCATGCGGGAAGACAGATGGTGAGAGTAACCCCAGTTGTCAGTCCCTGGGGATGTGCAGAGGAATCGGTATTTGGCATCTGATTTAGCTCTGCTGCCTCCTTGAGTCACCACTGTCCTAGGCGCTGAAAGACGTATGGGCTTCTGAGACAGTTAAATTAAACCTTACTAAACAGAGGGGTATGCGATCACCCCCTCTGAAATGTCAGCTGGCAGCTCGTAATGAAGATCCAATGAATCTGTGCTCACTACCTTGAATTTGAATGTTCTCCTCCTTCCCCTCTGCAGGTCAGAATTAAACTGGTTCAGGAGAGGAGACGGCTCTGAAACCCGCAGGAGACCCCATGCAGGCAGAGCTGGGGCCAGCAGCTAGGAACAGGCATGGACCGGCCTCTTTGGCTTCTGAAAGAAGGGGAGCCTCTGGGGAGCATCCTCTTTCCTAACGGTTGGGCTGCTTCGTCAGAGCAGAGCTGGCTGCGGTGGAGTCATTTCTGGCCTGCAGGGAGGGTTAGTTTGGGTGCTCCCCTCCAGGTGGGAGCGCAAGGTGGTCCCTCAACTCCCACGTACCTGGGCATCACACCTGGAGGCAAAAATTCTCTCTCCTTTCATGCATATGATGCCTGAGATTTGTCACATCCCAGACTGTCTCCTGGCTGCTTCCCACTCTTGCCAGGATGGTTTGGCTCCTGCTCCAGCCCTGCTGTTCATGGGACGAACGCCCACTTCCAGGTACAGCCACGACCTTGCAGGAGCAGCCTCCAGGAGGGCTGACAGCGTGGCCCAGCCTGCTCCCACCCACCTTTCCCCCCGCGGGGTGCGAGCTCATGCCTGGGCAGTCCCCCCCGAGGAAAAGCCCGGGCAAGGGACGCAACGCCCGCAGCCAGGGCGGCAGCCTTCAGCAGAGCCAGCGCTGGCTCTGGGGCACGTGCCACGAGGGGCTCCCGGGAGCCGGGCACAAGCCAAGGGGAGCCCTGCTTCGGGGACGGCTTTGTTAGCTGGGCAGGGGGACACCTGAGAAGCAGAAACGCTACGGAGGAGGAGGCAGACACTCCAGGAGAACCCACATCTGTAAGGAAACGGAGTGGGGTCCAAGGCTGTAATACATCCCAGATGAGGCTGGGGAAAGTGCTCTAGCAGAGCGTGAGTCATTGCAAGCGGAAGGGAGAGCAAAAGCTCTTTGATAAGAGGCAACGCAACTTTACTTGGCTATTTAATCTTCATTCGCTGACTGTGCCAGCCGAGAGCCTTGCACAAGGGTCCGCTGGGGATCCCGGCATTCAAACCCCTCCCTTGGCTGCTGGGCCAGTCTTTGTGTCCTTCCCGGGCACGTGGCAGGAGGGCTCTGGTGCCCGCAGGCTCCTCAGAGTGTGGGGCAGGGGGAGATGACACCTGGCTGCAGGGCCAGGCTTGGCTGAGGCCAGCTCTGGAGGCCTCCAGAAGGTCCCGTTCTCAATGGAGGTAGGACCCATCTCATCCTCACTGGCATGAGTGGCTGAAGTTAAAGGAGCTGGACTGATGTTAGGTTGGTAGAAGCCCCAGAGCTTGTGTCTTTGAAGATGATTATGTCCCCTCTCCAGGCTTCTGTCTTGATCAAATCTCCCCCAATGGTTCAGCATTTCCTTATGATCCTTCTCCTCTTTCTTCCCTGGCTTTCTCCCACATCTTTCTTGAATTGCCATGCCCTAAACTGCTCTTCCTGACACACCTCCAGGGCAAAGCAGAGGAGAGCCTGTACTCCACGTGTCTCAGAAATGCTGCCGCTGTCTAGGCAGCCAGGGCAAGGTTTGACTTTCTCTGTCAGGATGGCATGGTGGAGTCATGTTCAGCTTGAGGTCCACTGCAATTCTCAGAGCCTTCCTTGCCAGTCAGTCCCCCTCCTGCTTCTGTGCACTTGATTATTCCTAAGGGCAGAACTTCATCTACTCCTGCTGAACTGTGCTTCACTTTTCCCCCAAGACCTTTTCTCCTATTTCTCAAGATCATTTCAAATTCAAATCCTATTCCTGGGTCCTTCTTGCTCCATCACATATGCAAAATAAATAGGCAGACTCTCATTCTATCAACCAAGCCATTAATGAATGCATGAGCCCAGAGCCAACCCTTCTGAGATCCCGCTCCGTGCACGCTCGCAGCCTGACGGGACCACTGGGTAACTTCTCCATTAGTGCAGGTTTCAGGCAGGGAGCACCCAGTTCATAATCATTTCAGTTTTCCTCTCCCTTGCTTACGAGCGCGCCATGAGAGACAACATCAAAAGGCACTAAAGACAAAATATAGGACAACTCCTGCTTCTCCCTATCCAACAGGCTGTTGCTCTGTCATAAATAGAAATACTAGATTGGTCTGACATGATTTTTTTCTTCAGAAATCCACGTTGACTGCTTTCCTTGCCTTGTTATCTTCTCACTGCTCACAAGCCCTTGGGAGAGTGAGTCCTGGTATTTTCCCAGTAACAGAGTTAAGCCGGCCGGTGTGTACCCACCCGGCTCCTCGCCCCCACCTTGCGGAGACAGGCACCCTGTTTTGTACAGTGGCAAAATCTTCAGAAGGCCCTCCAGGACAGCTAGGCAGAACACCAAAACCGCTTGCACACCTGAGGGTTAAGGTCACAGAATCATGAAGGTTGGAAAAGAGCCCCGAGATCATCTTGTCCAACCGCCAACCCAACACCACCATGTCTACTGAACCATGTCCCAAAGTGCCTCATCTACACGTCTACCCATTTTTTGAACACAAAAAAATGTGTTTTGAATACAAATGTTTTTTGAACACAAAAACCATTGTCATTAAAGCTAGCGGATGCAAAGCCATCTGAAGGAGCTGATGAGTCCCGCCCCACCTCGCCTGTGCTGCTCCCACCCCGTCAGGGTCCCCCCGGCCACCGACGCAGCGTGGGAGTTGGGGTTCATACCCCGGCTCGGCCCTGGATGCTGCAATGGCAGAGGTCACCGGCCCTTCGGGCGGGCGTGGGTCCCAGCGTGGGTGTGTGCGTGGGTCCCAGCGTCCGTGGGTCTGAGCGTGGGGTCTGGGTGTGGGTCTCAGCGTGGGTGTGTGCGTGGGTCCTGGTGCGGGTGGGTCCGGGTGTGGGTCCAGGTGTGGGTCCCAGTGTGTGTGGGTCCCGATGTGGATGTGTCTGTGGGTCCCAGTGTGTGTGGGTGCAGGAGTGGGTCCTGGTGTGGGTGTGGGTGTGTGTCGCAGCACGCGTGGGTGCAGGCATGGGTCCTGGTGTGGGTCCCGGAATGGGTGCGAGTGTGGGTCTCAGCGTGGGTGCGGGCTTGGGTCCTGATATGGGTCCCGGTGTGCGTGGGTCCCAGCGTGGGTCCTGGCATGGGGCCCGGCTTGCATGGGTCCCAGTGTG
>VZTL01000736.1:12735-55292 GCA_013400535.1 Scopus umbretta
GGGTCCCGGTGTGGGTCCTGGCGTGGGTCCCTCTGTGTGTGTGTCCTGGTGTGAATCCCCGTGTGGGTCCCGGTGCCTGGGTCCTGGTGTGGGTCCTGGTGTGTGTGGGTCCCAGTGTGAATCCCAGCATGGGTGCCGGTGTGGGTCCCGGTGTAGATCCTGGTGTGCGTGAGTCCTGGTGCCTGGGTCCCAGCATGGGTCCCGGCATGGGTCCCTTTGTGGGTCCCAGTGTGGATCCCGGCGTGGGTCCTGGTGTGGGTCCCGGCGTGGGTCCCTGTGTGGATGCCGGTGTGGGTCCCTGTGTGGATCCCGGCGTGGGTCCCGGCGTGGGTCCCTGCGTGGGTCCCTGTGTGGATCCCGGCGTGGATCCCGGCGTGGGTCCCGGCATGGATCCCGGCGTGGGTCC
Source organism: Scopus umbretta (assembly GCA_013400535.1). NCBI lineage: Eukaryota > Metazoa > Chordata > Aves > Pelecaniformes > Scopidae > Scopus > Scopus umbretta. The sequence continues at coordinate 13,142 of VZTL01000736.1, forward strand.
CGGCGTGCCGGCTGCTGCCGCGGGGGGGCAGGCGGAGACCGCGGGAGGCCGGCCGGGCGCTGCGGTCCTGCGGGAATCCCGCACCGGGAAGCTCCGCGGCCCCGGGCCCCGCAGCGGGAGAGGAGCGGGAGGGAGCGGGGGGTCCCGGGGGAGCAGGGACCTCGTCTGAAATCAAATCAGTACGGGGCTAAAGGGGGAAAAAAAACCCCAACCCACTGAAGGTGGACGCTCGACTGTGGTTTCGGAGGAACGAGCTCAGCCCTTGGGGGGCCAGGGGGAGAGAGGCAAGCAAGGCGGGAGAGCGGGAGCGCGGAGGTGAGCCAGCACCAGGTCACCCAACCGTGCCCAAACGCCCTCCCTTCCGAGCGGGGCTTTCTCTTCGGCTCCTTCCCGGAGCTGGAGCCAGGCCGTGGCGACGTCCGGCGGCTTGGCCAGGGCGGACGCCTCCAGAGCTCACGCTCGTAGGTGCTGCCCGGGGTCGGTGCCTGCCGCTGCCAAGAGCATCCTCTCCAGAAGCCGCCTGGCCCCCATCTCGCGTTTGTTTCCCAGCCTCCCTCCCTTCCGCCTGTGCCGCTGGAGACGCTCGTAGGAAAGCGGGATCTTTGTTCCGGGAGCGCGGAGCCGGTGCTCGCCCCACCTGCAGCCAGCATCCCTGCCTGGGACGCGCGGTGGTTGCCGGGGCGATGGTTATGATGTGATAAACAGAGGGAAGTGGTGATGACGCCAGCTGGGAAAGGGCAGAATGAATTTTATTTCACGTTTATGGAAGCACAAATTACCATAAGGAGCAGCTTCCTTGTGCGCAAACAAGGGAAACTGAGACCCTTTGGGCTGTGTGGGTTCCCCCTGGGCTCAGAAACCAGGCCTTCAGCAAAGATCCCTGACCTGCTGTTTCAGCTGAGCTGCGGGTTTTCCATGGAAATGTCTGTTTACATTTGGAGACAGATATCAGGGTGTTTGGGAAGGCTCTTTTGGCAAGCGTGGTGCGGAGATGGCCGCAGCAGGATGCTCTGGCTTTGCGGAGAGCTGTCTCCCCTCTCCGGGATGCGCGCAGCAGAGCAGCACGGGAGGTGGGGAAAGGAGCCAGTGGCCCCACGGTGGGACAGGGAAGGTCTGTCCCCTCTGGCCAAACTGGGAGGAGGGTGCCAGCAGAGGTTATGACCGATCTTACAGCACATAAGGAAAAAGAAACCCTAGACTTTGCAGCTATGGCTATGCTTGTACGAGCTCCAGTTGTTGATGTATTTTCATCTTTTTCTCCCACCTTCCTGGGCTGCAGCATGTAGGGCTGGAGAGACAGAGAGAGACTCCGTCCTGCTCCTGCTCTGATGACTCCTTGCCAAGCGTGCAGGAGCACCTGGCCTGGCTTCAGAGGTGGCTCAGAGGAGCGGCCGGACCCGCTCAGCGGGAGCTGATGAGCTGGCCGAGGGTGGGCATCTAACCCCAGCGCGAGTCCCTGGGACGGGGTCAGACACGGGAGAGAGCAGCAGCCAGCTCTGCAGGCGACGGCCTGTGTTAGCGTGTGGCCGGCGGGGAGCCCACCGGGGCCCGGGGCAGCGGCAGCTCCAGGGGAGCCTGCTCCTGTGCTTGCTGGCATCTCCCCGAGGCGCTGCGTGCGGGGCTTGCGCAAGAGGGATGGGTGTTGTGTTGACGGGCTGACGCCAGCTCCGGACGGTCTCCCAACGCAGGAGTTTAAATACATTTAAAAAGTCTTGCTAATGTCTGAGGACCCAAGTCCGTGGCTGCTCCTCAGGGTACCGAAAGCAGAGGGCATGTGTTTTACAGCAGATCCGGGCTGGACCCAGGCTCCTCTGCCTTCGTATCCCATCTGCGGCAACGCCAGTCTCCAAAACTGGCTTTGGCATCTGTCGGACATCTCGCTTCACCCTGGCATCATGCCTTCCCCTCCGCACCGCCAGCGCCTGGCAGAGAGGGTGCACGGCGGCTGCCCAGCCCGCACTGCCTGGCCTGCGGGGGATGCTGCTGGCCGCCTTAGGGTGCTCTGGGCCAGGCTGCCCTGCGGCCCGGCCCCGTGGGAGCGGAGAGCAGTCCGTGTGCTCCTGTGGGGCAGGAGCAGATTGGGGTGAAATGCGTGTGGGGGGGCGTTCTCCCACCTCTTCTCTGCTTTGCTGCAAAGGCAAACCACAGCAACCTGCTCCAGGTCCTCTGGAGGAGTTGTGGCAAATGAGTTTACGGAAGAGCAAGTGCCTCAGAGATGGATTTCCATCCATAGCTAAAAGTATCCGCCACAGGCTCATTCTCTCTATATGTTCCGATGAAGCTCCGGCGGCAGCTGCCGCGGTACGGGCAGTCTGGCAGGAGCTGCATCTAGGCCTGGGGAAGATCTGACAGCAGTAACATTAGACTCGCTCGCAGATGGAATTGCATTCACTGATTTTCAAAACCAGGAGGGACCATATATAATTATCTAGTCTGATCCGCAAGGAGGGGAGGGCTGCTCAGCGTGGAAAGACCGGTGGAAAAATTAGCCGAGAAACGCTGATTAGTACAAAGTCTTCTCGTGTACCCCATTCTGCACGACTCCTACTGTCCTGCTTTCAGGCCATCCCACTGAGGATGAAATAAAGAAACCCTCAAGGAAATCTGAAGTGGCTACAGGAAATACCTGGAACGTTCTGCAGCAGGGAATGAAAGCGGAGGAGGCTGAGTGGCGGTGAGGGGCCAGGGCACTCACCCAGGGAGCATCCTCAGTCTGCAGAGGCTGCGTAGTTGAGGACGTGAAGAGAAGGTGGTCGTCCACAGCTGGTGACAGAAGGGAAAAAGATTTCTTTCAAAGGGAAGGGGAAAGATCCTCTACCCTCACTCACAAAATCCCTGTTCAGATAATTCCTCGATGAGAGGAGAAATTTGCTGCTGGTCGCAGATGTGAATCATTTGCAGGTGAACTTATCAGTCCTTTGTGTTTCCACTCAGCTGGAAGAGAGCAGACACGCATCGAGAAACCGAGGCACAGTCCAGAAGGCATGACCATGTGCTTTTTCCCCATGCCCCACCTTGCAAGCCTTTTTCCCCGGTGTTCCCACCTCAGCTGCTCTCTCCTCCCCGCTGCCCGCCATCCCAATGGATGGAGGAGCTGGGAAGCGGCCAGGATGGCCAGGCACCCACCTCCAGACATGTCCAGCTCTTCTGGCCCCTCTGACCCACCAGAAACCCTCTAGGGAGAAGAGGCGGGGGGTGTCCTGGCAGGTGCCTGGGGAGGAGGAGGAGGAGGGCAGCCACCCGCCTGCGCGCCGGGCTGGGTGAGGACACGGCATCAGCCGCCGGGAGCCTGCTAGGAGCTGAGCGCCACCCGCTCTCCCCTCTGGTCTCCTCATCAGTGATGAACACATGCACAAAGGGCCACCGCAATGAAATATATATTTATAACAATCATAATTATTATTCTTTCACCAATTTTCTCTTCCGCGGATGGAGCTTGGCAGAGACTACAGAGCAGGCAAAACTGCTAAAGCAGAAAGTAATGGTGCCCCCAGGACGAATAAAAAGTGTACTTCAAACCAGCAGATGCTGCTGAAAGTCCCAGCGCAGGAAATATCTGCAGAATGAATCGGGATTTTTATGGAGCTTGGTTTGCATGTTTTATAAGAAAGTTTCACCAGCCCAGCAGGGAAGGGCAACGAGGACCAGGGGCTGGCGCCTCGGGGCTGGCACCTTGGGGCATGGGTGCCAGTGCTGGACGGCATCCCTCGGTCGTTTATGGGTCTGGCATGAGCCCCGATAAGAGACACCGATGGTTCCCTGCCGACTGCTTCCCAAAGCGGCCGCGCGGGAGCCAGCGCCTCAGTGAAACCCTAGAAAGAGCCGAGGGTTGCGTTGCACCGAGGGGCTCTGCACCGCCGGCTCTCGGTGGGCGCAGGGAGGCCCAGCCCCGGGGAAGGAGGGAGAAGGCTCTCGCAGGAGGCAGGGAGAAGATCTAAGGAGCCACAGATCCTCGGTGAGAACCGGGAGGCCCCTGCCCCACGGCCCTCCTCGCACTTTCAGGCTCAGTCTACACCCACGCTTCCAACTCCACGTGTGCCTCTGACGTGGGGAGTCCCGGGCAGCAATGCAGGAGACGGGACACGGACAGGCTGCATGCAAAGGACAGATGGTATCACCGACGGTGTAGAGCCCCAGCCGCTCCTGCTGCCCCACGCCGGGGAAAAAATAAAAACAAACCCATTCAAGAAAACAAGGCTCCTGTCCCGAAAAGCCTTCAAACTATGCCGGGAAGAGCTCAGGCAATCCAGCAACAGCTGGAACAAAGGCATTCCTGCATATGCTGCTGAGGTTTGGCACGTGTCTTGTAGTTCCAGGATTTTTTTTTTTTTTATAGTACGTCATAAAATAATGTTCTATATTCTATATATTTTTATGGCTGGCAGGAGAGCAGTAGAGGGCAGGGAACGGCGGAAGGCTGGCCAGCAGAAGGAAGGCTGTAGGAAAGGAGTCTCCAGAGCAGCAGCCCAAGGTGGACAGGCACCCTGGGGCCAGGGTCTGGTCCAGCACGCAGCGGGGCAGGAGCGGGTGAGCGGTGGGGTGAAGCTCCCAGACGTCTGCAAGAGGGATGAGTCAGGGTGCAGTACGCCAAAAGCAGACGGATGCGGGGAGAAGGGGTGGCTGAAGTGGAGGTACCGCCCTGGTTAGCTTTGCCCAGGGGGAACATGCGAGGGAAAACCCACGCTGCAGGTTGGGAAGAGGCTGTCCCCCCCTTGCTGCCAGACCAAGTACATCCGAGGTCTTTTTCGTCCACCTGCTGGATGCTGCGTTGCTAATAGCACAAAACCCACGGAGGTATGAAGCGTTTTAACAAATTGCCTTCAGCCTGGCTCTCAGGTCCCCTCCGAGCTGCCTGCAGGTTTCACTGCTGCTGCGTTTGCGAAAGGGGCTGGCCTGGCTCTGCGGCAGCGAGGATGCATGACATGAAGGTGTTTGCAACACGGACAAGCCCTTGGCTTTAGCCTGAGGGTGCAGGTGGGCGAACTTCCCCAGAGACCTACCCCTTCTCGCAAGCGATGGGGTGGGAGAACATAAGCCGTCGATAGCGCATGACCTGAAAACGGATATTCAGGGAGTACGAAGTTTCTGGGAGTCAAAAAGCAAGGGCCTCTGCCGAGATAATCCAGAGCATGAGGACCCAGGTCACGTTTGCCCCACTTCCCCCCAGTGTCCTCATGCCATCTAACCGGCGGCAGCGTCCCGGGACCTGCTCCGCCTTCACAGCCCTGCTCCCCCAGCGAAGGCACCGAGAGGGCGTTACGGGGCCCAGCAGAGAAGCCAAGCAGAGCCGTCTGCCGTTATGGGAAGGGCACGGTACGGAGCCAGTGCCAAACTGGAACCAAGCCCTTGGCTTCAGGATGGGGCTCATTAGATGCTTAATTTTTAAGATGTTCACTAACTTTACGGATTCTTTTCCTGGCCAAGCGTGGAAACTTGCCTGTGGTCTCCGATGGCGTCTGCGGGCTCGGGCTGCCGGGGTGGGAAGGGAGCGCGGCGTGCCAGGACCTGCGCCACCGTGGGTGGCTGGGTGGGAAGGCGGGCGGTAGCTGCGGGTTGCATGGACGAGAGCCCACCCGCCCGCGCCAGGCGTGTTCCTGCAGCCCTTCCTGGGCGATCCCAGCGGCAGCCCAGGTGATGGTTTCTCTTTTGTCCCTGCCCCTGGGGCAGCTCCGAGCCTTTGATTTCAGAGGCTTGTCAGGACACTTTAGCAGCCTCCAGAAGGTGAGTGTAAACACAGTGATTAAAAAAAAAAAAAGTGGTTCCAGGGGCTGTGCTGAGGCTAAAAATGGCACTGAGGTAGCCCAGAGAGAGAGAGAGAGGTGCCACATCAGCGAATATTTTTCTTTTTAAGCAGCTACCAGCACTGTGAAAGGGGTCAGAGCTTGGGAAATGGGAGAAGGTGAAGGCCAGGGAGAGGCCCTCACCCCCAGAAGAAGGCTGGAGAGGAGAATGCATCGCTGTAGGCTCAGTGGAAGATGCTTTGATTGTTCAGCGGGGAAGGAAGGAACAATTTTTAGATAAAACGATAGGACTGCCGAGACAACCACATTGTTTATTAGTGGGAAAGTTGGAGAATGTTAGAGGGAAGGTGTTATGAAGGTCATTTATTATGGCTAGCTCTGCGGAACAGCACCTACGGGTCTCCGCAGCGCACAGCTGCAGCCGGAGCAGTACCAGGGCTCGCTCCCTCCAATTCCCAGCAGGTCGTGTAACGGCTCATGGATTTGCTCCCAATAAAATGGAACTGGGCAAGAAAGGTCACTTCTTCTTTCCTCCTTTCCTTCTGGTGTCTCACCTTTTTCTCTCCACATCAAGCGCGCCTTTCATTTTGTAAGGTATTGACAGGCGCCGATGTTGAGCCACGACCCAGTGAACGCGGCAGGGGCTGCCAGGGAGAGGACAGTGATTTTGGCTGCTGAGCCGAGCAGGGTCCAGCGTGGATGCTGAACCGGCCCCTTCGCTGTGCGGCACCACCCGCAGCAGCTACGCTCTATCGGCCACTCCTCGGTTGTCTTGCAGCGGAGGGTCCCACCACAGCCGCTCAGTCACGCTCTGGTTGATGCGCTCCTTGCTCCAGATTAGGGCTCATCAGACCCGCGGGAATGATGCGCAACCCCGGACCCCGCTCTGGCCCCTCCTCAGGCTCGGTCTTCCCCCCTTGTCTCCCTTTCTGGGACTGTATTTATCTTTCAGCCTTTGAGGAAGAGCAGGGAGCGGTGGCTCTTGCTTTGCCAAGCACACAGCAGCAGCACAAAGCAAGCAGAAGCCCTTTCCAAGCCGGCTGGAGGAGAAAGAGCTCTTTCTCTGAGCACTCGGGGTATTCCTCTCCATTCCCCGAACAGATAGGCTGTGGCCAGAAGTTAATATTCCTCTGGCGTGGTGCCCTGCCCGGGGAGGGTGGCGGGCTCTTGCATTTAATAACTTATTTATCTTTCCTTATTGCAGGAATGATGACAGTTTTCATTATTAAGCTGCTAGGTAATAGTCTAGCCTTTGGTGGGAGCTGAATCATCATCCCCTCTTTGCTGACAATTTGATTCAATTACCCGGGAGAGGTGTGACAGGGAGGAGGAGGAGCAGTGCCCCTTCGCTGCCGCAGCGGCCGCCCTCCGCCGGGGCAGCGAGCCGGGGCAGCCGCGGTGCTCGGTGCCGGGGGCACGAGGACGGCGGGGCGGGCAGAGATGGCTGTGCTCGTGCCAGGCAAGGCTTGGGCTCTCCGTCGGTGGCCAGGGTGGTGGCTGTCCCCCAGCGTCGCTCTCTGCTGTCTGCCCATGCTCCCCCTTGTTCCTGCAGCAGGACGGACTCCAGCCCCAAGGTGTTCCTTGCCGCGGGGCTGGCAGGAGCAGGGGACCGCGTGGGGCGTCAAGCACGGGGCGATGGGGAGTGCAGGCAGCTGCCGGCCGGAGAGCCGCAGCCCCAGCACCCTGCCCAGCGCGGGTGCAGTGGTGGTAGGGACACAGGAGAGGGCTCTCCAGCTTCTGCCTTGCCTTGAAAATGTCTTTCTCCTCCCCAGCCCCAAGGGATTTGGAAACCACCAGCCCAGAGTGGTATTTGGTGTGTGCGCTATCGTGCTGGAGGGAAGCCACAGAGCGCCTTGCCCAGATGCTCCTCACACTGCGGCTGCAGCAGCCGGGCGGTGGGAGCCCCGAGGAGGAGGCCACACCGGGCAGTTTGTGGACGTTGGCAACAAAATGAGGACAAAGCAGAGAGAAACTGGCCTGGACCTCACAGTGCTCCTGTGCCTGCACCCTGGTGTGGGGAAGCAGCTCTGTGACTGCTGCTAGGCCATGCTCGGGGATGCAATGAGGCGGCAGTAATGATATATGCAATCAATTAAACATGACCAATTTTTAATTAGATGTATAAACACGCCTAAAGTTAAATGAGGTTTCTTTATAGACAAAGAATGCAGCATGGTACCATATTAAATGAGAAACTCATGGCGTTCCCAAATGGGAGCTTCCCGGATTCGCACGTGGAGCCGCCTTTGGAAACCGGCCCCTCGCTCTCCACCCTGCCTCTTCGCAGAAACCGCTTCCAGCGGTCAGGGGCGTCTGGGCGCGGGGACCGGGGCTCGCAGCTCGCAGCCGCTGACCGGGCTGAAGGCGGGGAGCGGGGCCGTATCCCGCTCCTTCGGGAGCCTCAGAGCAGCTGGGATGAGTCCCGGCGTTTGCCCAGCTCCCGCTTCAAACCGTGCCTTGCAGCACCTCTCCGTCCTCCTCCGCGCCAGCCTCACAGCCAGGGTCCCCCCGCAGGTGGGCACCCTCTCGGCTGGGGTGCTTTCCCTCCCGTCCCAGATGCACACCTTATTATAATGCTGCCATTACAGAGGAAAAGAAACAGAAGAAAAAACGTGAACCGGTTTCTAATTATGCCTTGTTTGCTTTCATTTAGAGCTAATTCAGCCCACACAAAAGTTATTCTCTGTATTAAAAGAAATATATATTTAAAAAAAAACACAGATGCATGGCTTCATTAAAAAAATTAAAATGTAGAAACTAAGTAGTGTCTATTTCCACCTTTCCCCCTCTGATTAAAAACTATTTGCATTTCAAAACAAACCATCATTAATTTGGACCAAATGTTACCAGGGCTCTTCTTTCTAGTCAGGATAATTAAGCATGTGGCACGGCCGTGAATGACTCCATCTTTGTGCAAAGACTCAGATTAGCTTCTTCCTCTGGGCTGAGGTGGTGGCTCAGAGGGACGCAGAGCCCGGGTTTTGCAGCAGCTCATTGCACTGATACCGCATGGACCAGACATCTGCAGCCCAGACCCCCACAGGCGGGGTGGTGCACCCCCTCTCGCCTGCCAGGACCAGGGCTCGCTGCTGCTGCGGGGTACCCAGAGAAAACGCTTCCTGAAGGTGAAGCCAAGGCTGAGCGTGCACGTCAAAAATTAAGGGCAAGAAATCCCCCAAGGAAGCTTTTAGACCCAAACCTGTAATGATTCCTGCACAGACTTGGAGATCTGGCTGACAGCAGTGGTATTTTGTGCAGGCACAGGGATCTGCCAGCACAAGCTGGAGGCCACGGTAGTTTGAGAAGAATAAAAAAGCCCCAGGAAATCCAGAGCTTATTTGCAGGAAACCCAAACACTTGAAAGAATGGAAAGTCATCGCCGAAGGTGAGCGATCTGCCTTCCACCCCCCCTGCCCGCGCACCACTCCCCCCTCCTCTGCGTTTTGCTAAAGCCTCGGAGGACGGGACCGGGGAGCACCGGTCGCCTCCATACCTGCCCCTAGAGCAGAGCACAGCCCCTGGCCCCAGCGCGGCTCTTGCTCTTTCCCTGCATCGCTCTGGTTTTGCGGTGCACCCGGCCGAGGGCTGTGCCGGACCGGGCAGCGCCTGCGGAGGCGGCTGGCCCCGAGCATCCTGCATCCCGCATTTTTTCAGTCCTGGGCCGGGGTGACGGGTGGACACCTCTGAGAAGCAATGGTCCGCCAAGGGTCAAACCCTCCGAGACGGCGGGTGCCACCGAACGGGGAGCAGGTGCCATGCGGGGGGAGCTGGGATGGCGGGGGGAACGTAGCGCGGGAGCGGGAGGAGGATGTTCAGGAGCCTCTCCTCAGCCCCCGCGTCTGGAGCTGAAGGGTTACAGGCAGCAAGCTCTGCAGGGCTGCTTCTCCCAAGGGGTTTGGCAGCTGCCTGTCACAGGTGGATTTGGGCTTTTTGTCCCCTGCGAGGGAGCTGCCGTGTCGAACAGCAAAGTTCAGTGCCCGGGCTGCAGCGGAGGACAGCCGCGAGACAAGGTCTGTGGCTGATCTCGCTCGTCAGAAGAGTCAGCATGGCTGGAAAAGAGGAGAAACTTGCAGGCTCACAAGCACTTCTGCCATTAGGCATCTGTTCCCCAGCCTCAGCACAGTCCGGGTATTTTACATTTTCTTCCCAGGGTGACTTATCCTGGAAGGTCTCAAAGGGGGAAGGACACCTTACCTCAAAGCCGGGCAGCCCAAGGAATCCTATCCTGTAAAAGCTTCTCCCTGAGAGGGCCCTCAGGCTCTGGGCTTCAAAACCATAAGGGCTTCCTACAGAAGCTGTGAAATACAGCCTACAGCCGTGAGAGCACGGGAGCGGGCCTAAAACAGATGGTGAAGCTCTTTGCTCAAGGGCTGCCTGTGCTGACGAGCGCCGGGGACGGGGATGCTGCGGCCGACCCCGCGCCTTGCCGCGAGAGGGGCAGGGTGGGAGCCGGGCAGATGCTCTGCCCTGCCACTGCTCTCTCCTCTCGCCTGCGTTCTGGCTCCTGAAACGGCCCCTGGGCACGTCAGCATAGTAATTATGAATGAAAATGATTTACCAAGACTTTTCCTTCATTGCAGCTGCCTGCTGTGTGTGTTTGCTACTGGTTTTAAGCCCTGGCCAGGACCGACGGGCACCCACCACCCCCGCGGCGCACGGGACTGCCCTGCGCCCGTCCCCCACAGCAACCCCGGCATCTGTTTTCCGGGTGATATTGGCCAATGCTCCTCTCAAATAACATTCCAGAGATATTTACAAGATATGTACAGAAAATAAATACACGAAAAGAGAATTTATTAAAAATAATAAAACCGAGGAGCTGAGGAATGCCTGGCCTGCCCCGCTGACACCGTGCAGCCGCCCACGGACCAACGCCGGGCCGGAGCAGGGCAGCCCTGCAGCGGAGCAGAGAGATGGCGAGGCCGTTAGCTTTTACCGCTCCTCCTGCATCGGCATGGTCTCCCTGGAGCAGGGCACGGAGCTCGGAGAAGTCAACCTCCCCGGGGTCGTACCGACGCAGCTCACAACCTTGTTTCAGCTCCTGACTGTCCGGATCACCCACCCCTGGCACCCACCGCTGCTGCGCGTAGCAAAGATGCCGTGCTCACAGCGGAGCGTGAAACAGCTCGGAAGTGCTGTGCCGGAGAGGAGAAAAAAAGCAGACTATTAATTAACAGCAAATGTACAGTTAATGGGGCTTTTTTCCCTTCCTAAACAATTCATCAAGATGATTTCATTGAAATTTAGCTGATGGGGCGCTAAATGCAGCTGGTCTGTCCTGCTCTGTTTTTTTTGGTTTTTTTTTTTTTTTTTCCTGTCCTAGCTGGAACAGAAAGCTGATATTGCAGCCTCGGATTTGGGATTAACTGCACACTTTGGGGATGGAGACAGTGGGAGTGAATAAGTTAGTGCTTCTGCCCCGCCAGAATTTAGAAGATATAGGGGCTGTAAGTAAAAGGGTTACGATACACAAAACTGACATACTACTCACCCTTTTCTTTATACATGCTCCTTTACTGCCTGCAAGTTCATTTAAATACAGAGCAGAAATTCCTATTGGGCCAGTTTAGGGACTGTAATAAAGCGAAGCTAGGGAGGAAGGCCAAGCTGGTTATTGGTGATGCCGTTACTGGATATGTCACGCTGTTACCGAGCAAGCTTGACAGACCCCTGAAATGGCCTTGCTTCACAAAGAAACCCTCTGAAAAAAAATAAGGTTGTTAAATTTTTTAGTGTTTTTTAAGATTGCTCTTATATAGAAAGAGGGAAAACAGCTGTTTACTGCTTTAAAGGCTTGCTTTTTTCCGTAGAAGTCACATTGCTTTTGGAATTTAAAGGTACAGAGAAAGGCTAAATGTAACCTAGCAAACTGCCCAATATTTCAAAGCGCTCAGCTGCCTCCCTCTGAACTAACTCCGGGTCCCCGGCTGAGCAGCGCCTTGGAGCGTGGGCTCAGCTTGAAGCATGTGCTTAATGTCCCCATCAAAGCTGCGCACCGAAGCGCTGGGCCGAGTCGGAGCCAGGAGATGCTCCTGCCTCTGTACGCCTGTCTCCTGCACGCCACAGACACCCTGAGCTCGGGGGCAGCTACGCTTTTCGGAGACGACAGCGGAGTTCGTGCCGAAGGTCAGCCCTCTCCATCCTTTGGAACTCCAGCGCTCGCGGGAGGTGGCTCCTCGGAAGCAGGCAGGGGCAGAGGAGTTGCCAGCGCTCCCGCTGGGCCAGCTGGGTGCCCTGAGAGGGTGATGCCCCGTGAGCCAGAGGCTGCCCAGCGCTCGGCTCCGCGGGGACCGTGCCGGGCAGCCCAAGAAGCCCAGTTCTCCCTTCAGACCCCCTCATCCATCCAACCCGCTTGTGTTTCCGAAGTTTTAGAAAGCTGCCAATCAGCAGAAGCATTCGTCTCTCAGACCGGACTGTTGTTTTCTGCTTTACACTCTCGTCTTGCATCCCTAGAGGAGGTTGGTGCCGCGGGCACGACGGGCCCCCCAGCAGGTGCCGTGCTCTGGCCGGCACAACACCCAGAGAACAGAATGGGGTAGAAGAGAATAGAGCAGAACAGAACATTTTCAGCTGGAAGGGACCTACGATGGGCCCGCTTCAGGGCTGACCACAAGTTAAAGCATGCCACTAAGGGCACTGTCCAAATGCCTCTCGAACACTGACAGGCGTGGGGCATCGACCAACTCCCCAGGAGGCCCGCTCCAGAAAGGTGGGGTGTGAGCTGCGGTCCAGGGAGGCGGCGGTGGACAAACAGGATCCAGCTGCCAGAGGAGCAAATCCTGGAGCCTCACAACTTTCCCATCCAGCCATGAAACAATCTGCTGGTTTTATTGAAACCAGATCACCGGCTTCATCCCGCAGTCGCTGCTTCAGCCGGTTCGTCACGTCCAGCGGCCCTCGGGAGCTGCCCGGCGCTGCGAGGGGAGCAGGAGAAGATGACAGAAAAGACGCAGGCTGGCCGAGTTCCCCATCTCAGCCTTGCCCACGCTCACAACGTGTACACATGTTTCCAAAAAAGGTGGATCGAGGCATTGCCAGGATCTGGAGGGGGCTGGCTTAGAGCCCGCACGGCTCCCCTGCCCACCACACTTTTACCCTTTGGCTTGTCCTTTTGCCTGCAATATTCCAGCTGGTCCTTTCCTCTTATACCCCTCCAGATGCCTTGTTTGCAGAGAACAGGGCTGGCATCTCCTTCCCCTGGTGGGGTGGGGTGCAGGGAAATGCCAGCATGCCCAGAGCTCAGCGCCAGCCCCATGCCCACACGCTGGCAGGTACTAGCCCAGCTCCTCCGACCTGGTGGGGAGGAAAGGCTTCAGCCTGAAAGTCCTGATCTGCCCCAGCTGCCTGCAGCAAGTCCAGGCTTGGCTGGCAGCTGTGGTGATCAGGAACGGCTGAAGGTCACAGCAAATCAGCCAAAACTGACACCGTCACACTGCAGCCCGCGTCCTCCATGGAAGCCCAAGTTTATCCCAAAGGTCACAAATGAAATGGGTCCACAATGAGTTCGTGAACAAAAGTAACCAAGCCTGGAATTACTTATCTCCGTTGTGGTGGCACCTAGGGACCTGGGCCCCAGAGCATCCCCGGGCTGAGAGCACAAAGAGGCAGAAATGGATTTCCACCGGTGAGGTGGAAAGCCCAGAGATTTTGGACCTTTCGAAATCAGTCGAGTGACTAAGTGCTAGCGAGCTAACGAGGGATGTTAGTGGTTCATCAGGAGGCTTAATGACTTTCACCAGATTGCATATGTTGCAGCACACTTGATGGTGTTGCTGGAAAGTCTTATCAGAAAAGGCATGATTTTTCCTCAAGTTTCACAAATCCCGCCATGGGACTGAGCCTTGAGGAGCTGGGTGAGGGTGTGCAGACCGGCGGAGGGCTTTGCTGGGGTGCCCGAGGTGGCTCCTCTGCCCCCAGGGGCGGAGGGAGGTGGGCAACTGGATTAAACTCTCCAGCAATGAGAGACTCCCCTCTAATGCCCTGCAGAGGGCACAGAGCAGACTTCGGTGGAGAGCGGCTTCCCCCTCGCTTCACAGATCATCCCTCGGGGCTCATTTTGCAGGGATTTGACTGACCTTAGTAGAGGGGAGAAATGGACAATAAAAATAATAAAAGACGGAACGGTGGCCTGGAGTCCCCGTACCAAAGAGGAGAAGAGCGAAACCCCAGCCATCTGAGATGGCAGAGCAAATATACTTTTATTTCAAAATATCACTTAAAGGGTGGTGCTTTTGTTTCATAATATTACTCAAAGGGTGTAATTATACAAAGGCAACGTGTGGTTTGCTATAAACCTTCTGAAGTCCAGAGCTGCACCAAGATGAACATGGCCTGTCCTTTACAATCTCAATGATTCCTTTAATTGGCTCAATTTACAGCCCTTCACTGACCATCTTTTCCTGCTCCGCTGTGGTGTAAGAAGCACAAAGCTGCTTCAGGGGATTGCTGAGCTGCCTTCCCTGGCTCTCAGGCTGATCCAAAGAAATATGAACAGCAGCAAATGTGGCTTTGGCTGATTTATAAAATTTGAATGAATAAATGTGAGGAATAAAGCACAACCCTGCCCGGCCGTCCTTGCTCCAGAGAAGACAAGCTTGGATGTAGCAGGAGGATCCGGGGGATTGCAGTGGGACCCTCCAGGTCGGTTCCTCCCCGAGGAACGTCGGTGTTTCTGGTCCCGGCGCAGGCAGAGGTGGGGTGTCCCCCGCCATTCCCGGGGGGACCCTCCTCGTGCACCCCACGGCGGCAGAGCAGGAGCTGCCCCGCTGGCCTGCCCGGGCAGGGGCGCAAAGGGCGGCCTGATGGAAACGCTGGGGCTTAATTTGCCGTGTGCAATTCCGGGGAGCGGGAAGCATCGGCCCATTAGGGTTGCTAAGAAACCCAAGCTAGCACCCAACTTACCCGAGCAAAACAAGCCTGCGACTGACACTTGAAAATCAACATCGCCTTCCAGCATCGCTCGCCTTCCTCTGCCCCCTGACTGCACGTTGCCACCTGTGGGAGAGGCTGTGGGGTGCAGGGGGGACCCATGGGGCTGGGGGCTGCGGGGTGCCCTCCCTCACCCGGCAGGTTTCACCGGGAAGGCACCTCCGCTTTGCTAAACGAAGAAAAATCAAGGTGCGCAGACACCCGGGGCTTGCTCCTTCGCGTTTATTTATCTCTCTCCGGCAGCTTCGGGGCAAGGCGAGGGACCCCTCTCCTGCAGGACACACAGACCACCTCTGTCCGTGCAAAGAATTCACCCAGGCATACTGTAACAACACTCCTCGCAGGATAAGGACTTAATCCTGGCTGCTTCTTGCCATCCAGGAAAATATCCCCAATATTTGAAGAAGGCAGCGTGCTAACTGCACCACTACCACCCCCCACCCCCAGCTCAGAGAAACCATTCCCAAA
The DNA here is from genome assembly GCA_013400535.1 of Scopus umbretta. NCBI lineage: Eukaryota > Metazoa > Chordata > Aves > Pelecaniformes > Scopidae > Scopus > Scopus umbretta. The sequence goes on from VZTL01000736.1 coordinate 28,279, forward strand.
TTATCACGGGGATGTAAGCGAGGTAATAACCCGGGATGACAGGCTAAACTCAAGGACCACTTGGCTGCAGCTAGTTAAATATCTATTTTGGGCACTTTTTTCCCCAAAGTCTGATTTTTTCGAAACAGAGAAAATTAACAAAACCCGGAGCTAGCTGATTTCAACAAAGTGTTTTGATGAATAATATGCCATAATGGGCCAAAACAAGATAGGGAGTTTATCTCATCCCACTGCACATCACATTTCATGCTCGCATCCGCTTGTTTCCAGCCTTCCTGCCTGGGCTGTGATTGGAGAGTCTGTTTTCTTTCATAATCTGCTTCAACTGCTCCAAAATGGAACATTTTGAGGGTTCTAGAGAGAAAGGTTGTTTTTTCCCTCCATCAGTGCCATTCTGTCAAGAGACTTCTGCAGGAAGTTGAGGACAATCAGCTTGCGAAGTTGGGAAATTTTCTCAAAATGCAAATATCATCCCTCTCTCATCCCAGTTTTAAGTCCCAATGCAGTGCTGGTCACAGAGGTGAAGAGGTAAACCCGGCCCCATGTATCCGCATCTTCCCAAACACCTGAGCTGTTTTGGGAATGGACTGGTCATTTCGTTAAATATTTATTTAGATCATCTCTCCTTAGCATGTTGGGTAGAAAAACAAATGCAAACTGAACGAATGATTGTTCATTAAATCCACGTGCCTATTTACCTCTTGTTTTGTATTTTTATGTATGAAAAAACTGCACAGGCCCTTAAAACCATCTTCTCTCTGACGTCTAGAAAAAAAGAATTAAAAAAGAAGCAGGGGAAAATTGCAGGTCTGTTTATGGGACCAGTTCCGATCCCGAGCCAGGACGCTGGGACCTCCTGAGGATGCCCTGGTGCAGGGACGCCGGGATCAGCTGCAGACCTCTGCTCCCTCAGGTGGCGGTGCCATGTGTTTCCATTTATAAATTAAATTAAATTTCATATTAGATCCACTTGAGGATTTTCTGTGCTCGCTGCTTCTCTGGGGATGATGTCCCAAGGCGCCACCGGCTGCTTAGAAACATCCAGCTTCTTACTCTCAGCAATACAGGAGTGCGTGTAGGGAAAAAAAAACAGTTTAGCCCTGGAGTCAACACTGGCCTTTAGCAAATGCATCTTTTCGGTGATCAGATTAAGAGAGGGAGCTACTTGAAAGCTACCCGGAGAGGGAGATGGGAAGCGCGGCCCCTCTCCAAACCTGTGTTTTCGGCCTCTCGCTGAGCACAGGGCTGTCCTTCGGGCAGCCGGGGTTAGACAGTGCCTCGCTACAGCAGACGGCCGGACAGGCTGCTGCAGACCCTGACCTTCTTGATCTGGTGCAACAGCATCCTCATCCAGCGGGCTAACCGGCTTCTCCAGGGTAACAGCACGAGCAGACAGCTTGCTGGCCTCTGCTCCGGCTCCAGGCAGAGCTGCCCTTGCGGGCAGGGTGGTGCAGGGATGAGCGAGCGTTAGCGAGCGCGGGGCGGACGGTGCCGGCAGGGCCAGGCAGAGGAGCGACAGGGCAGGGCGGCGAGGCGGCGGCGGAGCTCTGCCCCATCCACGCGGCATCTGCTCTTCCGCCCTCCTGGGGCTCTCCCGGCACCCAGCGAGCAGAGCCACTTTGCTGGCGTGAATTATTTATCGGCTGTGCAGTGGGTTTTGCTGCCGACAGGACTGCGGGGCTGGGTTACAAGCACGGTCCGGGGTGGCCCCTTGTGTACAGCGGTAATGGAGGATGCTGCGGCGCTTGTCAGGCTGACGGGCTGCTGAGAGCCTGGGGAAAAGCTCCTCCACTCCAGCCTCCCAGGGAAAATGCAGTCGGCTACCAGGTCCTGGCTGGATACCAGGACTGAGCGCAGCCTGGCCTCGGAACATGCTCCTGCACGTAGCTCTTGTGTTGCCATGTTGTTTTGGCAGTGCCGACGTTAATTATAAAATCGCAGTAGTCAGGAGGGCGACGCTGGGGAAGGCGGCTCTGCTCTGCGCCTCAGCTCAGCTGGAATACGTGAATGACGTCGGGGGTGTGGAGGATCTGCTATCCTTCCAGGCAAGTCTAACAGAGATTTTTCTCTGGGGACAAGACATGCTACCGCACTGACTTCTGCTTGCACATCTCTTCCTGAGAGCTAGGGGGTGATGAGGGAGGTGGAAAGGAGAACATGAAATGGGATGCTTCGACATGAGAAACGTGTAAGGCACACAGTGCAGGTGCTGGATGCTCAGCCTCTCCAAAAAAAAGTGGAAGGAAAAAATAAATAAAATCCCAGATCAATTAAGCAGCCAGACACATTTGCTTCAGGAGCATTTGTTCAAAAGCCATAAGTAATGTACTTCCCTTGACTTTAGCGATCAATGCTACTTACCCACATGCACTCCAATTAATAAAACCTTTGTTCGCTTGGCCCTGGTCCACGCTGGCTTTTTAGCATCGTACATCCTCCGCAGCAGCCCAGACCGCCCCCCAGCAACCTGCGCCAGAGCAGCCTGCCCGCTTTGCAGGCTTGCTGAGATCAGAGGGGATGGAGAGAGACTTTCTCTTGCCCTTGCTTGGCCCCAGAGGAGCCCACATGTCCGGACAGGGGGGGCCCAGGAGACGCCAAACTGTGATGAGCTTTCCCTGCCTCTGCGCAGCGTCCCACGTGCGCTGCTTGGAACAGACTTCTTGCTCAAAATGCTTTTATTTGCAGAAATGCCTGTACTTGTGCACACACGGGCACATTCCCTTGTGGAAAAGTGCTGTGTGTAAATGACTCTCAAAGAGAGAAATATCTCCCAGTCACTTTGCATACGCAGGCAATTACCATGTGAGAGAGCAAACGGGATGCTCCGTCTAGAAGACAGTGAGCACTCTCCTTCGGGAAGAGAACCAGATGCTTTTAAGTCTGGGGATCTGAGTTTCTAGTGCCATTTCTACTTGTTTTTCTTTGTGCAGTCTCTAGACTCGGTGCCAGGATCGCTCCCCAGTTGACGAAGGACAGCCCGAGCCATTCGGAGCTCCATAAACCTTCTCCTCCATGCCGGCAGCTTCCCTGCATCCCCGCCACGGCAGCATCCGTGTCCCCGGCCACGCCGCCCCAACACCCAGTGCTCGAAGGCCACCCACGGCAAAGCTTGCCAGCCCTGGGATTTCTGGACGGCTGCAGACGGAGTCACACGCTGGCAAAAACTGCTGTGGGGTCACAAGCAACTTGCCAACAAGAGGGGCCCAAGCGGTAATTCACAGCTCAAGTGGTGGCCGAGGGATGAGGAGCTCTTAATCTCCCTCCCAGGGTCTGGAGCCGCGCTCTTGCCCATATCTCTAATCTACGGACAAAGAATCAGAAGCAGCAGCATTGCCTAGGGAATAAGCGAGATTTATTTTGAGCTAACTTGAATGCTATTTTGCAGCACTGGGATGTTTAACCTTGGCCAGGAGGAATGATCTTGCTATTGTATAGCAGATAATTAATTGTTGCAAAACCCCCAAGAGATCAGGCAAAGGGAGGGCAGCTCTGAGGCAAATTCCCAGATTTACACAGTGCCTTGAGCCACCTCCACCGCCCCCGGCCGAGGCAGCGAGCGCGGTGCTGGGTGCTGAGTGGGCAATTTAAAGCAAATTGCAGAGTCCAAGGGCCAGCTCCAAGCCACTACATCAAAAGTGCCTGAGTGGGTTATTGTGCGATACGCCCTGAAGTGGAATTTAACGTCTCGTCTTTCCCCCTCCTCTGCCGAGCTCTGTCCCCAGTATCTCGTGTCCCGCGGCTTGCCCCGGGGCAGAGACCTGCGCCCGCTCCCCTGGGGCGCCCGACGGGATGGCGGGGGTCCCCAGGCAGCAGCTCCGCTGGGCAATGCTGTGGTCGGCCCCGGTCCGCAGCTGCAGGGCAGGAGCAGGCAGCGGGCAGCGGGATGCGGCGCCCACTGTGCCGGCGGCTCGCTCCCCTTGCCTGCCTCGTTTACCACATTTCTGGCTGTTGTGGGACCAACCAGCTTTTTGTGTAAATCTGTCTGTAGCAAGAAGTCAGCGAGTTTCCTTAAGTGAGATTTTCGTGTATTTTTAATAAAGGTCACTCAGTGTTTACTGGCAAAGGCAATCAATATTGGTTCATTATTTATAAAGGATCCCACTGGTCTGTAACGACCTGCGGTCGGAGCACACAGCAAGTTTCATTTGCAGCCTCTGCCATCCATTGGAGGGTCCAGCTGCCTTCTGCCTCTGCCCAGCCTGAGGGCTGCTTGATCTTAAGCCCTCTCCTCCTCCCTCGTGCCCCCAGATGGGGCTGGCAGGAGCCCACGGCTCTGCTGAGGGGCCAAGCTGCCCGCAGCACGGCCGCTCCGGCCAGGCACCGCTGCTCGCCCCTTTCCCGCCGCTGCCCCAGGGAGCCCACCCGTTTCCATCCATCCCCTCGCCCACAGCTCAGTCCCGGCTGCCGAGGGACAGGCTCTGCCAGAGCCGCAGGCACCGCCGGGCTGGCCCCGACTGCCAGCAAGGAGCCTTTGCCGCGCTGCCATTAGTGGTCCTGCCGCAAAGACATCAGCCATCCCCCCTTCCCCGTGCCCATTCCTGCTCCCTCCTGCCTTTGAACCTCTTGTGCTGGCTTTAGCCAGCCCCCTGACGCTTGCTTTAATTTGCCTGAAGCTGTGCCTACACGCAGAGCATCCTCTCAGCAAATTCCCGGTGGCTGCTAGCCCTCAGCCTGGCTGCAGAAAAGGCGCGTTGCTGCTCCTGAGAGCTGAGCTGCCCCTGCAAGTGATCCCACCGGGGCAGGATTAGGCTGGGGCAGGTACTCGGATTAGGATGGGGTAGTTACTCAGGATTAGGCTGGGGCAGGTACTCGGATTAGGCTGGGGTAGTTACTCAGGATTAGGCTGGGGCAGGTACTCGGATTAGGCTGGGGTGGGTACTCAGGATTAGGCTGGGGCGGGTATTCAGGATTAGGCTGGGGCAGGTACTCGGATTAGGCTGGGGCAGGTACTCAGGATTAGGCTGGGACAGGTACTTGGATTAGGCTGGAGCAGGTACTCGGATTAGGCTGGGGCAGGTATTCAGGATTAGGCTGGGACAGGTACTTGGATTAGGCTGGGGCAGGTACTCGGATTAGGCTGGGGCAGGTACTCGGGGCGCGGAGCTCCCCCTCCGTGGGCAGACAGCAGCGCAGGCTGTGCCGATCGGGCACAGCACGGGTGCCAGCGATGAGGCTGGGTTTTCCCATGGCCGAGGGTTCCCGCGGGGGACAGTGCCGAGCCCCTGGCAGTGGCTGCCCCTTGCTCCAGCCGCAGCCTCATCATCCTGACATTCCTGCTTTCTGCTCAGAGCAAAGCCGCAGACATGGCTGCATGAAAACCTGTGCTTACTGTGATGAGGGGAGAGAGGGGGAAAAGAGAGAGAGAGACTAACGCCTTAATAAATTTGATTTCAGAGCAAACGAGATGGCTGCTGTTTCACGGCGCGGCTATGTTAACCTGGTTTTACATTACCGGCAGAGATGGGAAGCATGGCTATTTTTAGGCTCTTAGTACCAGTGGAAGAGAAGAAAAAGAAAGAAAAGAAAGAGGAAGAAAGTATATAACCCGCAGTAAATAACTGGGCCCGGGTGGGACCGGGCTGAGCTGTGAGGGCACATCTGAACCCGCTCTCTGCAGTGAACCCCCATCCAAGGCTCAGCTGCCCCAGGTCTCGGGTTGATGCCCGAGGAGAGGAGAGGAGGAGAGTGCTTGGGACATGTCTTGGGCTTGGATGGGGACGCTGGAGCGCTAGGAGGTCTCCAGCCCCTGAGTGCGCACACGGGGGTCACGCTCAGGGAGGGCCCGGCTGCAGCGTTGCCATTCCTGCTGGACGCGGAGGATGCGCGGGTACCACGTCCCGCCTGTCCTCTGCTGCCCTCCCGTCGCGCCGGTCCCGCCTCACGTCCCGCCGGTGGGCTGTCCCGCTCCTCCATCCCTCCTGGTCCTCGCCCCCATGGCAAACGAGCTGCTGTCACGGAGGGGAGCCCCAGGGACAGAGATGCCTGGAGAAGAACAGCTCAGGAAGGATGAGGGATGTCCAGAGAGGCAAAGCCTTGCGGTGAGCTCCGGATGCAGCACCGTTTGCTGGAGAAACTTCCCTGCCTTTGCCCTAGTGTTAATGAGCCGGAGATAATTAGAGCAGATTCACATCTGGCCGCAGTGTGTGGTTACCTCCTGTTCGAACAGCCCCTGTGATGGCAGGTCCCAACCCAGGTGCTCCCCTCCGGTGCTGGCAAAGAGTCTGAAGGGGAGATTTTTTTCCCTTATACTAAGACTCATAACACTGGCGAATTGCTCGTCCCTGCTTTTGGCAGGGCAGGCATGTCCCTGGAGCTGCCGGACCACGGGGACCTGCAAGCAGCTCTCTCCTGGCCAGGGTCAGCCCCAGTTTTGGGGCGCACAGAAAGCCAACCCTTCCTGCTACGCCTGCCGCCGCTGCAGCTCGGCTGCACGCTTCCCCGCTGCAATTAATGCCTTTCAGCTGGGTCTTCTCCAAGCAGCTAGCGAGGGGGCAACGGCTAAGAAGGTGTTCATGTTGTGATTTGTGTCGTGTGTTTTTTGGGCACAACTGGAACATTGTTCCCGCAGCAAGCAAGAAGTTCCTTCTGAATTTTATTATTATTGTTATAACCTGAAGGATAAAATAGAATAGAGGGGAGAGTGAAACACATGACCATATCAAGTGGAAAAAAAATGAATCAATTCTCTTAAAAACACGGGGAAAGAGTGTTTCATCTCCCTCTCTTTCCCATGAAGAATAAGCAAAGGACGAGGCAAATCCCACAGACACGTCAAGGTTGCTGAACTTACTTTTTCCTCAGGATAAACTTGTGCAAGAAGAGGAGGTGAGCTGCAGCGGAGCAGAGCGGGGCGCAGGCTGCGCTCGCCGGCGCTGCAGGTCGGGGGCTGCCGGGCGCCTGTGGCCAATTTACTTAGGGTTCATTGACCTGAAATTGGGAATCAAAAAGGAAGAGAAATGTAAAATAAATGTTCCAGCAAGCTTCATTTGTACTGTGGGGAGCTGCACAAGATTGCGGAGGGAAGGGATAAACCATCCTGATGATGTCAAAGCTCTAAATAAGAACCCGTCCTGCTGATGGGGTCTGAGATCATGGAGCGAGCAGGGAGCTGGCTGGAGTTGCTGTCTGTGGGAAGGAGCTTAGCTGATGACCCTGAACACCAATTTGAAATAATCAACTCGCTTCCCCTTCAGAAAACAAAGTCCTGGGAGGTTTGCAACGGGGAGTTGGATTAATAGCCCAGAACTACATGTCGGGCCAAGCATACGGCTGTGTCTGAAGAAAAGGCCAAGCTCACAAGAAGCGATCGAGGCTGGGTTTCCCAAAGAGCCTTCAGCTCTGCTGGAGACACTCAGGGATGGATTTTGGGTCCCTGTGAGCGCCACAGCCAGTGGGGGCTGCAGCACAGTCGGACCACCCGGCATCCCCTGCCGGCAGAGGGAACGCTCTCAGCCCCTCGGGACCCCACAGGCCATTTCCATCACTCTGGGTTTTTTCCCAGTTGGGTTTTGGCAGAACAAACACCGGTACGAGCCTGGGAAATGCTTCTGGTGCACGGCATCGGGCTCCGAGGAACTGCCCACTAGCAGCAGGCTAGAAGGCGAAAGCTGTCGGACAAGTCAGGCGGACGTTGCAGAAGTAGACATTTTCTGATAAAATATTCAGCCCAAACTGCCTCTGAACCTGCTGTTAATTCCTCCTTGGCCAAGTCTGTGATTGCATTTCCCAAATACCAATGTAAGAATGTATTTGCACAGCATAAACCTGATCTGTATCAACATTTTCCCCTTTGCACTTTGGTCCCATTTCCCCAGGACTCGAGGTTTGAAAAGATCGCACTTGTGAAGGATTTGTCACCATGCTACACAAAATCTCCCTCTCTTTGTCTGCCGGCCCTTGCCTTTAGCAAGGGGAGCCTCCAGCCTGCCCTCTCCTCGGTGAGACCCTCTCCTTCCCTGGCCTCTTCCTCCGAGCGAGAGATTTGTACAAAGGTACGAACACCATTTTTACAAATCTATTACATGCTGATTTTTTCTGCTGCAAAACGCTCCTCTCAGCCCAGGTCCATCGGATATCACTTGCCCCTTCACCGCTGGGCTATGAGACACCAGCCAATTCCAGTAATGCCTGCGACAAAGCTGCTGCAATCCGTCTTTCTGCCTCGCTCCTGCTCATCTATCCCAAGCCTGCTTTCATTAATTAGGAGTGAAAAATGGAAATCATTAAAAACTGTTCTTCATTAAAACGTGCTCTCTTTCCCCTGTCCTTCTTGTCTGTTGGCACTCCATCCAATTACTCTGTTCTGCGTGAAGAGCCCCTTCAGGTCCCTCCTCCCCCCATGTACCCCCCTGACTGGGTCCTCTCCCCGCAGCAGAGCAGCAGGGGACGCCGGGGACTTGCTTGGCTCCAAACACCATCACCAAAATCGGGTGGAAGGAGGGGTGGGCAGCCTGGCACGATGAGGATGTGCCCAGCAAACAGAGCCCTCCGGGAGAGCTGAGATCGGCTCTGCTGAGTGCCAGCGCCGGCCGTTCTGGGCCCGGTTTAATACCAAAAGCGTGTGCCCTTGGCACTGCAGCATGATCTAGCGCTTCTGGGCTGGAGAGTAAAACCCTTCCTAGAACGGTGAGCTGGAGGGATGGCAATAGAAGGAACAAGGAAAGGCTGTACGGCTGCCGTCTGTGCCCTGGAAACTCTGCCCAAGCTGGGAAGAGGCGGCTTCACAACCCGGGGTCTCCCTCAGTGCTCAGAGACGTCCCAGAGCGGGCACTGCTGGGACCCTTCCCAGCTCCTGACGGCACCGCGCCGCCTTCGGCCAGCTCTTCTTTGGAGATGAATGAATGCAGCTCTTGCTAGTGACACTCACCCGTGAGATTGTGTTACAAAACAACAATAGCAATGGCAATGGCAATAGCAATAGTAGTAGTAGTAGTCATAGTCGTCGTAATAGTAGTAGTAGTAGTAGTAGTAATAATAATAATAATAATAATAAAAATAATAATAATAAAAATAACAATAATAATAATACTACAATAGAGCTTCCCTAATTTACACTAAATGACTGGGAGACCCGTTGTGAGTTAATGAAATCTGCAACTTAGCAACCAATGAAGCAAATACTGTTTTGCATAGCCAGGGTAATTCATCACCAGATGCACGTTGTTCGCCCATTTTGACAATTGCAGTTTATTTTTAATTATTGATGCTATCTTGTAATGTCCCAGTAAATATATGGAAGTGCGTTTTGCAGAAGCAAAGAGGTCTCTGAAGCCTTTGTGGCGGGCTGTTCTCCCAGCAGGGGCTGAGGGATGCACAGGCCAGTGGAGCCTGGGACACTGCCGGCCACCAAACGCCGTGGAAGCGGGGGCAGTGCCTGAGCCCCTCCGAGCCCGGCGCTCGTGCTGGGCACCGGGCACCCCAACACCAGCGATCCCAGTGCCAGGGCTGGGACGCGCCGAGCAGAGCAGAAGCTGCTAGCTGCCCTTATTTGCCTCTGCAGCATCGAGCAGGCCTTTTGTGAACAAACCCTTCTCCTACCGGGCACAAATCGCCTTTGTTCTCTCCCCAGCCTCCCTCTCTGCAGTTCCTCCTGCCCGCACCGCACCCAGGGTCCCTCCGACCCCCGCGCATCCCTCCCTCCCCTGCTCCCAGCCAGAGGTATTTTGCAAACACAAATGCATTAACAAACTGGCAAGAGCCCCCATGAATATTTCATGTTTAACATGCCCTCGTTTCCTTCTGTTTAATGGATGCTCTCCCCATTATGTCTCCGCTTGTTTGAGCAGGATACCTTTTCAGTGGAACATAAAAGCCACTCCCTGGTGAGGTGGAGAGGAAACCACTTAGCTCAGTGATTCAATAGCCCCAGACACAGACGGGTCCAGCCACCCGCCCTGGCATGGTCGGCAGATTGGGTTTCCTTTAACAGCCCCTCTTTCCCTCTCGCAGCCTTTTTTTCAGCCTCCCCCCCCCCCGAATTTTGCTGGCATGTGAGTCCGGAAAGCCCCACGCCTCCCCCAGCTGCTTTCAGGAGGTGGTTTGCTGCGGGACACCAGATGAGACCAGAAACCACCCTTCAGGGCGTTTGACAGTGCCCCGGGCAATGCGGGGAGGAGGGAAGGTGCCAGGGTGGTGGTACCCGATCCCTGCTTCCCTCCGGCCAACGCCTGGCCATGGGGGACGCGATGAGGGACCCTGGCACCCAGCGGGTACCAGAGCTGCGGGGACTGTCTCCTGCCCTGCCAGGACACGAGGGGAGAGCGAGGCCTGGGGCATGGGCAGCTTTTCCTTGGCTGCCTGACACAGAGAGACCATTGCTTCCAGCAAGGAGGTGTAACAGCCCCGGGACCAGTGGGACCTCTCACATGAAGAGGTGACGGAGGACCTGGGGGGTGACTGCAGACAGGATCAGGAGTGCTGGGGTCTGCAAGCTGGAAACGGTGGATTTGGTGGCTTGGGTGGTGGAGGAGAAAAGCCAGTCCCATAACCAAAGATGCTGCCCTGCAGTTTTCTGGGGGCATCATTCCCTTGGCCTCTCTTTCCCGGAGGAACACCTCCTTTGGCTCAGCTCTCACCGGGGAAGCTGTGGGTTGAAAGGTGCCACCATCAGCGAGAGTCGCTGCTGACCAGCTCGGACATGACATCAGTGTGGCAGTGAACAGGCATCGCTGGTGTAATCCCAGGCTCCGCAAAATTGATGGGAGAAGATGTGTTAGCTGCTATAAAGGCCAAGAAGCGACGCAAAAAATGAGTTGATGTGACAAGAGGTTTAAAAATTTAAACACGGGACGCCTGTGCGGTGCGCAGGAGGCAGGCCAGCGGGTTCAGCTCCTCCCAAATCTGCACCCGCACCATCATCCCGGCACTGAGCCCCTGCGGCGCCTTCCCCGGAGCCGGCTGTATGCCGATGCCCGTCTCGCCCGGAGACAGGGAGTGGGTGCAGCAGGCTCCGGGGGGCCGGGGGGCTCCCTGCACCCCGCAGAGCCGCTGCGTGGGGTCCCACGGCACCGCCCCGCTCCGGTGCCCAGTGTTTGCCCCGCATTTCAGTGCGTCCCGCTGCATTGCCAAACCTGCCCGCCGGTCTGCCTGGATGAGCGCCGGAGACGCGCACCCCGCTGCGATGCTGTCATTGCAGGTGCTGCATCGGGAGCCCCGAGCTGGGGTCCCACTTCAATCGCACGGGCACGAATTGGTGACTTCAGTGTGCAGCTTCATCTTTCAACAGCAAACCTAGATGCTGAAGGTTTGGCTTCCCCATGTGCATCCAGGCTCTTGCATAGGAAGTCACGTTCCCTAAGATGCCAAACACCCTTTTCTTCCCTGGATCTTCCCCATGCTGGGATGTTTCAGGCCAGGTGGAGAGGCCTCAGTGAAGGCTGCTGCTGGAAAAGACTCGGTCTTGTGGAATCAAAAAGTGAAAAAGGAATTGATCCAGGTTTAATGAAATGTTATATTTCACTCGCAGGGAAATACTTGTTTTGTTCTGGAGCATTAGATTTAAAAAGTAGGATTGAAGGAGGTTTTAAAAGTGAAGGATTTTTGGAGAGAAAAATTGACACATTTCATTGTTGAAATGTCAAAGGGAAGTTCTTCATCTGGAAAAAAGAAAATTTAATTTAAAGATCTTTGTGACCAAAACAAATGCAGAAAGTGCAGAACAGGTGTAGCTGGCCGAGAAAAACTTTTACTCAAACAGAATAATTTCCCATCTCAGAGGCTTCATTAGCAGCTCAGGTGCTGTGTGACCCCCGGATCCTGGCGCGCATCTGACCCTGGGGGGCAGGAGAGCCCGGAGATGTCACGGCCCTGCCCTGGCTGCGATGCTCCTTCCCATACCCCGGCGTGGGATGAGCCCTCCTGCATCCCACCGCTCCTGGGGACCGGGACAGGCGGCGGGCAGGCACAGAGCAGGACGGCAACTGCAATTAGTTCTTCGGTTTTGATACAATTACAAATTACAAGGAGTAGTAATGAAAACAAAGTCCCGGCCAACAGTGTGTTCCTGCCAAGCCGCCATCAAGGGACTCTGGCTCGAGTTAGATTTCCTCTGGTGACGGGGTGTTGATAGACCCCATTTGTGTGTGTACATGACGGGAGGGCTGCGGACAACCTGCGCGAGCCGGGATCGCTGTGGGATTGCGCCGGGGTCTCCCCAGCTCAGCCACAACATCCCGGGCACGAGGATCCGGTAGCGCTGGCAAGTCCCAAGGCGCGCGTTTGTGCCGGGGAGCTCGACTCAAACACCAGCAGCAGCTACCGCCGAGGGAGAGCATCACGCTGCACAGGGACACGGTTCTCCCATGTCACCGGCAGATGAGCCTTGCTCCAGCTCCTACACCCTCCTCATCCTCTGAGCTTCATGGGCATCGGGTGCCCCAAAAGACAGTGCCGTGGCGGGTACCCGAGGCACCCGGCTGCCCCCGGTGCCGACTGCCGGCCTGGACGAGGGATGTCCTGGCTGCACTCACAGCATCTCCAAAATGTCACCGCTGCAGGTCAGGGTTTATCATCTGTGGGAAACCTCCGATACAATGCACCTGAAGGTTCTGTAAATGACCAGGAGTGGAGGATCAAACCCTTCATGCAGGGATCCACACATGGGGCCTTTCCAGGCTGGGGGCAATTCAGGGCCCCACGCAAAGGCACCTCCCTCTTGGTCTGGGTGCATTTTCCGGCACGTGGCCCTGAACACGACCGATGTGGGGGCTCCCGGTGGAGGAGCTGGGCAGAGGCCGGGAGAGGACGCCGCGTCCCGCAGACGTTTGGGGCATTGCAGCGGGGTGGTGACACCTCCCGTCCGTGGCTGTCCCCGGGGCTTGCCGACTGACACGTGCTTCCCACACCCAAAGCACCAGTCTGGTGCCAGTGGGGGCATGCTGGTGTCACCCATTCCCAGCCCGAAATAAGCCACTTGTCTGCAAGAGGCGTGGGGTCGTGGGGGAAGCAGGCTCCCCGGACCCCGGGTCCTGATCTGGAGCAGCTCTCAGATGGGGGGCAGTGCAGCCGGGGGGTCCCAGCCCGGCCATGGTCTTTGGGTGCTGGGGAGGGAAGGGGGTCCCCCGTCTCACTCCGTAACCGGTCACCTCTCGACTCAGCCCGCTGACAGCCAGACTTCGGGGCCCCTCTTCGCCCCCTCTCCTCCTCCCCCGGTTCCCCTCTACGCCTGTTCCCTTACCCCGGCTCTCTGCTTTTACATGCAGGATTTTAATCTAATTTTCTCAATGCAAATCTTAACAGGGAAAAACCTTGAAATCGAATCTACAGAAGTCTCCTTTCACAGTTCAGAGATTTGATTAAATTGCAAGCTTTGTTAATATTTGGTGCGACGGGGGGGCGAGAGAGGAGGTGGGGAGGAAAGAGGGGAGAGGAGCGAGTGGATCTGTCAGAGGGGCGGCCGGGGCCTTTTCAAATAATCTGTTTACCCCTGCAGCTAAGGAGCCCATTAGCAAGCGTTCTCGTTTCTAATTTCCCATCGTGCCGTGTCCCGCAGACCTCGCTGTGTTTATTTGGAGAAGCAGAACAAAATTGTTTGTATAATTAGATCTGCTACAAGGGCTGCCCTTGAAGGGTCCCCAGCAGGAAGCTTGCGATTGCAAAGGGCCCCCGCCACGGCGGACCCCCGGCCCCAGCCTGCGGCACGGCCAGAGCCGCGCGGGGCGGCCAACAACAACACCATCCCACCGGGATGGGCTGCGGGCCCTCCGTGGGGCCCATATGCGTTCCCTGCCTGCCTGCTGCCTGCCTGCCCACGCTTGTACAGACCCGCATTGTTCTGGGCTGCCCCCGGCGAGCGATGCAAGCTGCAGATAGAGCTTTTTCCAAAAGATAAAGCAAAGGGCTGGTCTGGCTGCCCGCTCCCATCCCCTGCCTGCCGGGAGGGTGTCAGCGCCGTGGGGCGGGCAGGGGTGCCGAGGGCAGGACTGGGCTCCCGTGAAATGGCCACCGGCCGCCCATCTCCAGCAGCCCCGCAGCCGGCTCCCCGTGCATCCCACCTGGCTGGGAGGCGGCTTCCCACCAGCGTGGCCGCGGCCCTGAAACGGGACGTTTTCCAGCTGCGTCAGTGTGGGGAACCTTCCTCCTTCCCCAGCTGCTGGATCCGGGCGGAGCTGCCCCGCTCCCAGCGAACCATCACGGAGCCGCGGATGCGCTCGCTGCTTCCCAGGTGCTGGCTCTGGCAGCACCACGATGAGTGAGAATCACGGTGACGTGTCCCCAGCAGCGCAGGGATGCCCGAGAGATCCCTCGTGTTCCTCCCGTGATCCCATTGCATGAAAAAATGGTTATTTTTGTAGGAGAAGAGGTAAGCAGTGAGTAGGTAAATCAGGTCTGGAGGAGACAGGCTCAGCGCCAGGCATCGCAAGCAGAGACCTAAGATCTACTTACATTTCTTTATTCAGAAAGTATTTTACTGAAAAAGGATTTTTTTGTTGTTGTTGTTGTTGTTGCCAAAAATGTCAGTGTGTCTTTTGGTAAATGAAAGAAAGTGCTTGAAAATCCCATATTTTCAGAAAATGCTTCACATTTAAAAAAACCAAAAACTGGTTAGGAAAAAAATGCTCATGAAGAATACCCTCACTGAAAAAAATAGAAACTTTTTCCCAAGATGCATTGATTTAAATGATAAAAATAAAACCCTTTTATTCTCTGTGGGGCAGAAAAAAACCAGCCCCTTGTGCCCAGCGTATCAGCTCGTCCCGGGCTGCTCTCTGAGGGCTGCCGTAAACCTTCCCGTGCTGCCAGGATGGAGCCAGCCGGGCTGGGGTGCCTCACTGCCGGCCCCCCGGCTTCTGCAAAGTGGGGATGGGGACGCTGCGAACACAGGAGAGGAGAAACTCGGGGGGATTCCCCCCAAGTAACTTGTCTTCTCTTCCTCTGGAAATGTCGCTAACTGCCCCGTTATAGGCTTAACTAATGAAAAAGAGTTATTTATAAATACTGCTGCAGAAACGCAAAATATTGCTCTTGCGGAGCACGGTTTTGCCGTCGGTCTGCTGTGTATTTCCAGCAAAGTTTTCTTGGTGAGATGATTAACCCCAACAGAGAGCCACAACAGATGGGCACGTATGAAAACGCAGTGGAGGTGCCCAGGAGCCGCTCTGCCTGTGTTCGGCACGTTTAACCACACCATCTCAGATCGCCTGACTTCAAATACTTCCTAAATAACACAAATAAGTACAAACGATCTGCGGGCTCGGTGCGGAGGATTCATTGTGGTATTATCACCACTCAGACACTCAAAACACGCCATGTCCAACGCGAGCTTCCCCGCTGCCGTGGCAGGGAGCGACTGCCGCATCCTGGCATGCTCACCGCGGGAGCTGCCGGGTTTTCAGTGGATGCAAGCTCTGCCTCTCGGAGCTGATCCCACCTGGTCGCTCAGAAGAGCATCGTGCGTGGGAACCACCGTCCCCACCGGCAGGGATGTCCCCGGGGGCTGCTGGCAGGGCTGGAGCTGCCGGGGACCCCCCTGGAGCACCAAGCACCCTGAGGGCAGGAGATGTGACGGGGGGCGGGGAGCGAGAGCCCTTCCTGAGCAAACCTCCTCTCCCGTTTTCTCTCTTCCTCCCTTGAGGTGGGCGGAAAGCAGAGGCCACGTGAGCAATTTAATGGAGCAGAACTTGGCTTTAATCTGTTCCCATAAATGTTTACGATCCCCTAATTATTAACATTTAATGCCGTATGAATTCACTGATGGGCTTTCATTTTTGTTTTTAATGGCTCGGCAATTTCTGCTCTCCCCCTTTGCTCTTTTGTTCTTGAAAGGAAGAAGAAGAGGCGACAGCACGCAGCCGGGTGTGACGGGACGGGATGGCTCTGCCTCCTCTGCTCCTCTTCCAGGGACGAAGGGCCCCAGGGACGCACAGCCGCCCTTCCCCGCACCGGAGAGGAGGGCTGGGCCAGGGGAGGGACCCGCAGCCACGGTGATGGTCCCCCAGCCCAGGATCCCCCTTGCTGGGTGGCAAAACAGGACTGGAAATGCTTGCAAGCTTTGGGCCGAGCTGGAGACATGGTGGGAACTGCAGAGGGGGAATCTTGGAGGAATATCCCTGGGACGGAGAGCATGCATGTTTTTTTTAAATGCTGTTTATTTGAAGTGTCCTGCTGAAATGCTTCCAGCGCTGCCCAGCTCACACACGTCCCTCCTGCCGTCCCCCACCCATTGCTCCACTGGCTAAGCTGTTTATTTAAGTGTCCTGAAAACTTTATCTGGAAATCAGTTCCCTTCTCTTCCCCTTGTCCGCCTTTCCACTTTCTTTTCCTCCCATTCATCACTTTGAAAAATGACCCATTTTCTCTCCCTCGCTGGATGCCTCCTCCGCCTCCCCTCGCTGCCCGTGGCGGGCAGCTCCCTGACGACGAGGGCTGCCCGCTAATTAATGGTGCTGCTCTGGGGAAGTCACAACTACATCCCCGGGGGGAGGTGGAGGTGACAGATGGTCCTGCTCACACCAGGACACACCGCGGTCTCTGGGGCATCGCTGCGGGGCCGGCAGAGCGGGGCAGCTGGGGATGGCAGAGGGACCTGCCCCGTCCTGCCCATCCCGTGGGGACCACAGCGTTGGAGGAGAAATGAGAGATGGGCTTGCAGCAGACCCTGGCGTGGGGGTCCTCCCGTCCTGGGCGGGTCTTTGCTGAGCATCCTCGCACCTGGCCGGCTCCTCCGGCTTCTCACATCGTCAGAATTCACCAGGAAAAAAAAAAAAAAAAAATCGATGAACTAAAACCAAACCCTGAAACAATTATTTGTCCACTTCCCAACCTCATTTGGGAAACATAAAACCACACGCTTATTTCAGGCTGACGTGCGAAGGCACATGCTGCCTGCGTTTCCATGACTAATTTCATCTGCACCCAGAAGCCCCCTCCCCTCTACCCTTTCCCACCTACATCTGTTCCCCACACTCCGGGCCTGGCCAGCAAAAGAAGGGAAAAACAACAGAAAAAACGGAGAGAAGAGATGGGAAAAGTGCACAAAAGCTGTGAAAAAAAAAACAATTGTGGCAGGGGTTGGAAATTTCATTTTCGATCTAGGGCTCTGTCACCTCGGTGCGTAAGCTCAGCTCTGTAAAGCCAGGATTAACAGCTCCGGTGTGCAGGAGCTGCCCCGGAGCCCTGGCCGCCCCTCTCCCTGCCTGCCCACCGCCCCAGAACATTCCTCCCGAAACCCCCAGCCCTTGCTCTGAACGCCGGGCGCTGCGGTAGCGCACGGGGCATCCCCTTGTTGCTCCGGTCCCCTGCGGTATTTGCCTGGAAAAAAAGGCTGTAAAAGCTGGTGCCTTGCTCCATGCCATGGGAGCTGCAGCCACCGGCGTGGCGGGCTGTCCCTGCGCCCAGCACCAGCTTCCAGCCGGGTTTTCCAATGCCTGAACAGAAAAACCCGTGTGGGTCTGTGCTCGGGCACCTCGGTCCCGGGGGATGATGGAGGACAGGGAAGCCCTGGCAGCCCTCGGTGTCCAGCCAAATCTTCACCTGCTTTTCTTTGCGGCTGGCCAAAAGTGAGGAGGCTGCCTCAAAGGAAGGAGGCTGCCTGCTCACATCCCTGCTCTTCCACAGAGAGCCCAGGCATTAGTTTTCACGGTGAAGAGCAAACATCCTTCGCCCCAGCCCTCACAGCGCTCTCCTCCCTGCGCTCCCTGGGCTAATCCTGAGCGCCAGCTGCACTTCTCGGCTAAACCTCTCCTCCAGGCACATATGGATCATGGCATTAGCTATAACCACGTCCTGCCAGCGTCGGCTGGACGGCCTGCTGCTCGGGGAGGGTGGGTACTGAGGCAGTTTCATTCCCATGGTTAGGCTCCTAAATTGTATAAAATAATAGAGACTACAGCAATTATTTTTAAAAAGCTGTGAAAACGGCCCTGTGAATTGCTTTTGCACTTGAAAGGGAGTAGAGCTGGAGCGTCGGGGTATGGGCCGCTGAGCATCTTGCAGGGTGAGCCGCTCGGATGCGTGCCCTGCACCAGGGACAGGGGACTGGGACCAGGGACCGGAGCGGGGTGGAGGGACATCCCCTGCAGCACAGCAGCTCGCCAGCATGGGTGCAGGCATGGTCAAGTGCCGTGGTGCCCCAGCCCAGGGCTCGGTGGCAGGGCGAGCTTCCCTCTCCCTCCTCCCTGCCCTCCGGCAGCTCCCCATCCATCAGCAGCCATTTCTGGAAAACAGCCTCCCTGAGGCCGGCAGCTCCTGGGACTTTCAGTAAATAGAGGCAAAGGCGCAGCCTTCAAGATGAGGGGCAGTGTCAGATCCCTGCCAAAGATACCCTGTGTTTGGAAATGGTTTCCTTTCCCTTGATCATACTTTGATTCTTTAACTGTGTTTTTCCTGCAGTTTTTCTTTATGTCAGCAATTAATCTATTGCTCCTAATAAGGAAGCATACATTTCCTCGGGCAGAAAGTCAATCAGTCGTGTCAAATGCGAACTGGGCAGGAGCACACGTGGGGTGTGAGGGGCTGGTGGCCCGGAGGCTTTGCTGGGCACGCAGGGAGGATCCCCACGGATCCCCGCAAGCACAGAAACCTCTTGTGAGATGGATGCGACCCTGCAGGTTCTGACTTGGTATTACTATGCAGCAGGTTTTTACGGATGCAGATAGCTACCTACATAGTTGCACACCTATTTGTGCCATTATATTAATGTATTTTTGTACCTGTTTATTAAACAGGGCCCTGCAGATAGGAAAGTTTTAGGGACCGCTGGTGGCCACTCTCACTCCCGCTCTGTGCGGACAGCACTTGCAGAAGACGACCCCGTCAAGGAAGGCTGCTGTGACATCTGGGCCTCTCCAGCTGTTAAATAATTTTCATTGCTGTTAGGCAAACTTTTATGCAGGGCAGCAGGGAGCTCTGTTTTATCTGGTTCATCCCTGCTTCTCCCACCCCGGCAGTCAGTCAGAGGGCAGCCAGAGACAGGGCAGGACGAGGCCTCTCGGCTGCCCAGCCCCACCACCCGGAGATGCCCAGCCATTCTCCATCCAGCCCTTTTTCTCCTAACAGATGTAGCTCTGCCTGTGCCATCCACAACTCTTTTCCCTGCCTTTCTAGTCTTGGTTACTATTGTCTCTGGCTGTTTTTGTCTCCCGTGGTTTTCCAGCTCTGACTTGCCTACGGAATCCTCTATCCACCCCGGCGTGGAGGCAGGCTAAAGATGAGGCAAAGCTGCGGCTGGTTTGCAGAGATGGGATCCAAGACTCTGCGGGCAGGGAAGGACTTTCCCTGCCTCCCTCCTGACAGCTCCCAGAGAGGTAAATTTGTCCAGCGCAGCCCAGAGAGCCTAACCTGGGATGAACTCTGTCCGCTGCATTGCCTCTGCCAAAGGCTGCAAGAGGAAAGAAAAGCTCAGTCTGTGGCAGGACACGAAGGACGGCTCAGACTAGGGCAGAGCACAGTGCTTAGAGCCTCGGTGCATGAAGAAAATGAGCTCAGTTACAGAGAAGCTCTGGAAACCAGAGCTCAGCCTTTGCTCAGGTAATGAACAGAAAAATCCCCATCACTGGGATCCTCAGAAAGGAGCCCCCGTGAAAGACACCCATCTGCCCGTCTCCGGGCTCGTGGTGGGTGCTCAGCGGGGGCTCGGGAGGGCGATGCCAGCCTCACCCGTCCTCCCTCCCCGGAGAGGGCACAGGTAACATTTCCGAGGTCTCAAGAAGGGCTCGAGCAGCGGGAGAGTGGAAGAAGGAAAGCGAGCGCTGGTGGGCTGGCTGGCGCTGGGCTGGCCCGCCAGCTCCCCGGCATCCCTGCCAGCCCGGGCAGCGCCGACAATGCCGGTCTGTCAGGCCCAGATGCAGCCACTCGACGCCTGACGCCCAGCTCCTTCAGCCCCCGCACAAGCCCTCGCTGAAAAATGCTGATACCAAGTTTGATACCAAGTCGGCTTTAAAGGGAAGATTATTTGCAAGTCTTTTCCTGGCAGCAACAACA
This sequence comes from Scopus umbretta, assembly GCA_013400535.1. Classification (NCBI taxonomy): domain Eukaryota; kingdom Metazoa; phylum Chordata; class Aves; order Pelecaniformes; family Scopidae; genus Scopus; species Scopus umbretta. Next base: position 48,196 of record VZTL01000736.1, read on the forward strand.
GCAGCAGCAGTAGCAACAACAGTCTCTCTGCAAAGAGCTGAAAAGCTGCCAGGCAGATTTTCAAGTGAAAAGATGGCAATAAAAGGAAATTCACCATTGCACAGCCCCCTCCGCATCTCACCAAGCAGCTGCAGCAAATCCTGGTGCTTTTGTTTTTATCTTTGCAGAGCTCTGTGCCCATTTCTTGTATCCTGAGTCCACCACCTCTTAATTATCTTTCTAAGCCGCAGCGGTGGGGAGGGACGGCAGCTGGGATCCTTTCTCCGAGTCGCGCTCCAGCACGTGGCTGGGGAGCGGGATCGGACGTGCGCGAGAGCCCCAGAGGATGGAGCACCTTGGAGCAAACCCACCCACCACGGGGTTTAGACCCCTTTTCCCGGGCGCGTGAAAAGCCCTGCCTTTGCTTTACTGTCAGAGCGAACATGTTCTCATCTCTCTATCACGCCGCCTTCATCAAGTATTAAGGTCCTCGTAATGATTAAATGACGAAAACTAACAAGCCCTCCCACTGAAGTAACAGGAGGGCGGTTAATAAATTAGACCCGCTTAAGAACAGTGAGCAGGACAGAAGTACGATGTTACCTGTATCTCTTCGGGAGAGGCTCGTGGGAAAGCAGACGGATGCTATCTGCTCGCGCAGACGGCACGGGGAGGCAAACCGAGGTGTCGCCTGGGGAGGCCACGTCTTGGGGCGGGAGGAACGGGAATGGAAAGGACCTTGCCAGGTGCCGCTCAGTCCCCTCCCTTCCTTGGGACAGGATTTTTCCCAGCAAAAGCCATCAAGGGACAAATTTACTTGAGTAACTGTGCAATGAGGCCTCCAGTGCTTTGCTCGGGCGGTGATGCCGCGCGCCACGGGAACAGGGCAGCTGGGGAATTTCCTCCGTTCTTCAGGAAAATGTTTATCTGCTTGAACTGCCCCTTCACTGTGCTTGGGTGTGAGCTGAGCCGCCCTCCCGAGTTTTAAGTTTCACCCAACAAGACCCATTCCCCAGAGGCTGTTTACAAACCCCTGCGGTGTGCTCGGTAAGGGGGAGCATGGCACCGATATAACACATCCAGGGTGCTTTAGAAAATATAAATATTTAAACTAGGTGTACCAGTCCCTATCTTTTCTTGTGATGTAAAAACAAGGGAAAGGTGTCCAGGGAGCATTTAGGAGGATGAAAGACATAAGTGCTAACAGAAAACGCTTCCTAAATAGGACAGAATTAACATGAGGAACTCGGCGTGCGAGTGAGATGGGGAGTGCGGCAGGAGTTGCAGGGGAATTAGCAGTTTGCAGCGGGGCAGGAGCACCCGCTGTCCGCCGGAGAGGAGGCGCAGATGCTCTGAGCGTGCAGGAGGAGAAACCAGCATTTCCCTGGTGGGGGAAGCACAAAGTTTTAGTTTGTTTCGTTTTGCCTCAACCATTTGGCCACTGCTGCCTCCTGACCCCAGCTCTGCTGCCCAGCAGGGCTGGAGAGCCAGGGATGCCGGCAAGATGCTGCTCAGCAAAGACCTGAGTCTTTGACGTGGGACGTGCCGTGCTCTCGCTGAGGCACCCGGCACTGGACACTGCGATGCGGACCCCGCTCTCCGCGCGTAGCGTAGCTGGGCTGTGGCGCAGGTGGGGCTCCCCAAACCTGACGTCCCTCTGTCGCAGGGTGTTCTCTGGGAAAAGGTACCCACTGCTCTGCTGCGGCATCGCACCGCTGCTACCAGCAGCGGGAGACCTGGGCGGCTCCTTCCCATGAGCCTGGGCTATGTTCAGGCAGATCCCATGGTATGCTGGTTAGGATCCCCAGGCCGAAATCAGGGTGATCCTGTAAAGACGGACAGAGAGGGAACCCAGTTCAAATGAAAGCACTTATGGCCATGAACCTGGCAAACAGCATTTGGAGCTCTGTAGCAAAAACAAAACAGACCCAGACGGCACATATTTTCTTTCCTTTGAAAGGGAAAACACAAAAGTTAAAGGATTTACCCCCCCCCCTTCTTTTTTAAGAGGAATTAAAACAAAAATTCACATCTGGAATGACAACTCCTAACCCTACCCTGTACCCCCCAAATTAATCAGGCCCTGTAATGGAAACGCTGACAGACTCATAACTCCAACCTTTCAAACACAGATCTGGTATTAAACTGCCCCCGAAGCCCTCTAAGGAGCGGCGCTCGAGCGACAGTGTTTTGCAGGCACTAAAGGAGAGGCAGGCAGAGCAGCACGGCCGCTGGCGATGGGGGGCTCGTCCCCTCTGCCCGCCCAGGGTCACCGCCTGCTCCCTCAACCCCCGGCTGCTCCTCCGCCTGCTACGGGCGGCCTCTCGCGTGCTGCAGCGAGGCGGCGGCGCGGGGCGTGCAGGCACTGGGGTACCCTCCTGTCCCTCCGCCCCGGGCGCGCACGTGCCGCGCAGCTCACGCGGCTGCTGCATCCCTTTTCCCCGGGATGCAGGAACCAGGCACGGCCTCTCCCTCCGTGCTGGTGCACTGCCTGCTCACACCGGCTGTCCCCTGGTCCCCACGCCGTGCCCACGCGCTCTGCTCTTGCCGGGTCTCCCTGGGACAGCAAGGGACCCCGCCGTACCGCCCTGCCGTGCCCTTGTGTGCAGGGGCTTTCGGGAGATCCCCCCGCCCGGGGCTCGGCGCATGCTGGCCGCACTAAACCTGACATGTTCTTTCCCTTCAAAGCTGCTGGAGCCTTGCAATTGTTTAAACTTTCGTAGCATTAACATACAAGCTGTAAAAATAGAGCCTGATGCCAAGAGACCCATCTAACACGTCTTTGAACTTTATGTCAGCCTGCTGGCAGCTGCAGGTCTCTCCCTCCATTGCCTCCCTGGGGCAGCCCAATCCTCGCGTGACCCAGCCCGCGCGGGCAGTGGGGGGGCTCAGTGCCCCGCTAGGAGGTGCAAGGAGCGGGACATGGCTTCAGCGATTTGCAGCCTGCGATGCATCTCAGGCAGAGACAGGCTGGAGATGAGCACAGCCCGGGGCATCCTGCCCGTGTCCAGGAGCTGGCTGAAGGCTGGATTTGGGGCAGGAGGGACGGGAGGCTGTCTGGGAAAGGAGGGTGTGGGGGGGTGAGGGCTGAACAACAGCTCGTCAAAGGGCAAGTGTCGGTTGCAGCAAGTTGGTTGCATGGATGCTCCAGCAAACAGCTTGGCTTTCGCCGCGCCAAGAGAGCCACTCGCCCCTGTGACAGCTTTTCTGAGCTGCTGACCCTGTCACAGACGGGAACTTCTGCCAAGGGAGGGGAAGGTGCGGTAGGCGCGGGCTCAGGTTTTACCTCTCTCCCTAGAACAGGCTCCCGACTGCGCTGGCAGCACCTCAGGCATTAGTGATGGCGGCTCTGGGGTGATGGTTACTGTGAGTGTCCAGACCGCGGCTTGGAGGGAGGGGCCCGGGGGGAAACGCGGGTACCTGGGCAGGGGACAAGCACGGGGCAGCGCAGAGGCACGGGGCTTCCCGGGTGCTGGAGGTGCCAGGAGCTCCGGTCCTGCGGAGGCAACAGCCGTCCCGCCCCACGCACGCAGCTCTAGGTTCGACTGAAAAAACCCCTCAGCCTCCCAACAGACTGACACGGGGATTGGGTTGTGCCGTTCAGCTCTCGCATACTCCTTAATAACGGGGGGGCTGTGCCAAAACAGTCCTTGTCACTGGAGCCAGCGTGGTAACATCATCTCCTGCGGCTGCACCGGGGGTCCCTGCACACGCGGAGCAGCCCACAGCCCGCTGGGCGAGCAGCCCGGCCAGCGAGAGGGGCTGGAAAGAGAAAGCTCTATTGTTTTCCCACCTGTCCGAGTTACAAAGGGCCAAATGGATTTTCATGAAATGTTATTAAAAAATGAAAAGGGTTTGGCTTCCGGGCCGAGGCCTCGTTTGCCAAGCCAGCCCCAGGCAAAGTTTTATGACTAAGTATGTAATAAAACCCTTTGAAAGAGGGGCTTATAACCAAAGTCTCCACAGACCCTCTCCACTCAAGGGCAGCACATGGGGGATTGCAATGCGTTCATATCCTGCTCGGTTGTCTTCTGAAGGCATTTTTCCGCGACGGGGACAAAATTACCCTCTAGACAGATGCGCCGCTCCCTGCAGCGTTACAGCTCTGCCTTTGGCGTCCGGCCGGGAGGTGTCGTGGTGGGCTCCCAGGCAGGCAGGGACCCTTCCTCTGGGGGGGAGCACGGCTGGGGTGAGCGGCGAGGGACCGGGGGCAGAGGGGACAGAGCTCCAGACACATGCCAGGACACAGCAGCTCCGAACAAGACCTGTGCATTCTGCCTGGGAAAGGAGCTTGTGCGCCCTGCGGCTGGCTGGGATGGTACCCTGGAGCACCAGCCCCGCCGGGATGGCACGTGCAGGCCAATGTGCAAGCCGATGTGCAAGCCTCCGGAGGGCCGAACAGGCATCTCCGAAGGGTTTGTCTGCGGGTTGGAAGGGGGTAGGCACCGAACGGTTTGGGCAGGTCCTCAGGGAGTGAACTTGAACGAGGCCAGCTGAATAATGCATCGATGCCGGCGTTGTACATACTGTGCATGGTACACACGCGCTCCCCACAAACATGCTCCTTCCGCACAGAATTTTTGTGTGCAAATCTTAGCTTTGAATAATTTGTAATAATGTTCTCATTATATTGCTAGCTCTAATTAGGACAAAGGGGGAAGAAATTAAATATTTAGGCTGACTCCCAGGGAAACTTCATAGAGCAGAGCAACCCTATAGACTTCAGAACAGTATCCTAAGGGGAGTGATGGAAACCCTGAGCCATTTAAATTTAGACTGGAGGACGCCCCGGGGGTTAACGCACAGGCCTGTATTGGCCCGTGGAGGGTAGGTGAGAAGACAGAATGGCCTTTTTCATTTCTCTCCACAGCACTGCAGTGAAGGACTAGAGGGCAGACTGCAGCTTCCTCTTTCCTGCAATATATCACTCCTCGGGCTGGAATCTTGTGCTCCGCTCTTTTGTGATCAGGGTTTAAATTGGCGTTTAACAAGATCACTACAGCAGAGTAATGAGACATCACTTTAGTGCTGCAAACACCAATCTGCAGTTAAAAACTGTATGTGTCAATTGATGGCTTTGTTTCCACAGTTGTCTAGTTAGATGTCAATCACATGGCTAAGCAAGCCTTTCAAGCAGATAGATATAAGTGTGAGGGATGTAAGTGCAAGTGAGTGGGTTATGTATGTTATTTGAAGTTAATTACAGCGGGAGAATGACGGGAGCTGGTGTCGGACAACGTGCCTTGGAGTGAAGCCTGCAGGAGACACTGGCGGCCGAAGGGGCAGGTTTGCGCAAACCTCCCGGGCGAAGGCTGGCCGGGGCCGGGGCCTGCGAAGTGGGGGCTCTGCCCTGAGCCCCCCGGGCTCCTCGGGGGCCTGGCTGCGCTGCGCCGTGTCACGGATTGCTCTCCCGAGCTGGCCAGATGAACCCCATGGGTTTTGGCTCTCGCACGATGCCTAACAAATGAATCCTCCGGCTTCTCTTGCCTTCTCCCTTGCCTGCAGAAGCAATCAGACATCGGGTGGCAAAAATAGCCGTGAAGGCTTGAAAACGCTGTGGCCCTGCAGAAGGCAGGCTCTGCGAGGGGAAACGGAGCAAACCCCAGGGAAACACCGGGCAGATGGGGAGGAGCCGTACTAACACGTTGGCTGTTGGCGAAGGTTTGACCTTGCCAGGCGGGTGGAAAGGCTGATGATATGCTGATATATGGATTTACCTTTCCCATCCAAGCCACATTTCAACAGACATCCTTTTAGCACTGTGTCATATCGCGGCTGGGTCCCACAGCCGGGGTAGGGGGGACAGGTTGGGCAGGGAGGCGGCAGGGAGAGGAAGGGGCGCAGGGATTTTTAATTCAGCCAGAAAAACTGTCTGTGGGAGGAAAGGCAGCCGACCCTGCGTGGAGCAGGCTGAAAATGGCCCCGCGTCGGGAGAGCATGGAGGGCTTGCGGGCACCCTGCACCAGCCTTCCCCTTGGAAAAGCTCGCAGCTAAGGCTGGCCCCAAAATGGACGTCCTTTCCCATGAAAAATGCTCCGCTTTTCTAATAGCAAAACACATTCCTGAAACTGGATGAAACGTCACCGGTTTCCTCGACATCCCCCACCTTTCAGTGACTTAGGAATACCAGATAATCTGTAACGGACACACACGTCATGCCCAGGCGGTGGGGAACTGCCGGCATGTGGCATTTATTTAGTTATTGTAAGGGAAGGCAGAGAATTTAAGGTTTGCTGCTAACAATTCACCACGCATGAATGCCTGGAAAAAAATCCAGCCCAACTTCCCGTTCAGCAGTCTGGAAAATGTAGTCCAAGAGCCGGGTCCTGTGCTTAGCTGGGAGATCCCCTCGGAGCATTGCAGGCAAGACCCCCAGCGCATCTCAAGGGTTTTGAACTGCAGTTCTTTGGGCTGTTCAGTGAAACGCAAACTCCTGCAGCCCTCTGGCATTTTTTGAAAAATTCTCACATAAATGCCCCTACGTGGGCACTTCATCTCCCGCATCAGCCATCACAACCTTGCTGCTGCTGCAGGCCTTGACTGACTTTTGGGTAGATGCATGTGGGGAAAGAGGGTCAAAGAAGGTGGTGTCTCCTTTTCCTTTTCTCTTTCTTCCTTTTTCCTTGTTGTGGTTTAACCCTGATTGGCAACCAAGCACCACACAGCCACTCACTCACCCTCACCCCAGTGGAATGGGGGAGAGAATCAGGGAGGGGAAAAAAAAAACCCAACCAACCCCTAAAACCCGTAGGCTGAGATAAAGGCAGTTTAACAGGACAGCAGAGAAAGAGAAAATAACAATAATAACAACAGAATATACAAAACAAGTGATACACAATGCAATTGCTCACCACCCAATGCCCAGCCTGCCCCCAAGCAGCAATCACTCCCTCCCCTGGCCCACTCCCCCAGTTTCTATACTGAGCTTGCCATCAGGTGGTATGGAATAGCCCTGATGGCTAATTGGGATCAGCTGTCCTGCCTGCATTCCCTCCCAGCTTCTTGTGCACCTGGCAGAGCATGGGAAGCTGGAAAGTCCTTGATTAGTGTAAACAACTGAAACCAGGACATTCCTTTTTCCTTTTTTCCTTTCCCTTTTCCTTTTTCCCTTTTCCTTT